>ML803187.1:112167-129616 GCA_009831015.1 Picea engelmannii | reverse complement strand
TTTTTCTTTATTCTTATATTCTCTCTCGGATTTGTGTGGCCGACCGTTTTGGTGTTGTGTTGCAGGTTCTTGGCTTGGTTTGGGCGCCGACTTGGCTACCGGTCACGGGTTCAAAACCCATGAGCCCCCACTCATTTTTTTTTTATCTCGGGCTGGGCCTGTGTGTAATATGCTTGATGCGTTAGCTTGTGTAAAGGCCTGCAGGCTCCTCCCTTGGCCTGCGGGCTCCTCCCTCGGTCTGATAGTGTGGATAATAGCCCAAGGCTATCCACTTGTGAGTTTAGCACTTGGTGCGCTGGGCTGTGTGTTGTATGTTGTGCCTGGTGCATTTAGCAAATAACAAGCCCCTCGTGGGCTCTTCCTTCCTCGAGGCTTGCGCTTAGTATTCACGCTCAAAACTTGGTCTCACACGCAGTGATTTGGTGCTTGATACATGCGCTTTGGTGCTTGGTCTCATGCGTAGTGGTGGCTTGTCTTGAATACCTGATGCTTAGTTCATAATGGATGACTCGTGGGCTCGTTGTGGTTCCTCCCTGGTGGCTTGGCATTTGGTTTGACTTACTCGAATGATGTGAACTGTGGTTTAAATATAATGTCGAGACAATTTTTTTTTTTAGGATACCATCTTGTGTTTGACGCTGGCTTGTATGTTGCGTCGAGTACATTATGCCTCCTCGTGGGTTTCTCCGACATGTAACCTTGTACAGGCGTTTGGGTGCTGGCCTTTGACTTGTATATTGATGCAGGTGTGTTGGCTTAGCTACAGTAACTCATAGATTGGCCCTCGGTCCAATATTTTTTTGTATTACTAATTGTTGGTTTATTCGTAGCAAGTGTTAAAATTCATTTAACACTTTCACTGTGTAAAATATTATACCATTTTACTTTCAATGAGCATAATGTTTATATATATAGATCTGTATATATAAAAAAAAATTGTGGGCTTGGCTTGCAGGTTAGATGGAGGTGGAGCTGGAGCTTTGAGTCTGAGCTTGGCCCTTGGGCCCATATTTATATCTAATCAAAGGGTTTCGGGGCCCCTCTTTCCCAAGGTTTTCAGGTTGCATGTTTTCAGGGCTGATTTCAATATATATTTACCCTAAACAATTTATTCAGGGTTTCAATATAACTATTTAGGAGTTGTTTAAATTTCTGGGTTGAAACAGTTCCATTCCTAAAATTTCCTTCATATATGTGGGTAGGTGGGTAGGCCCTGGTCCAAGTTTTTAAACCAGGGCTCTGATACCATGTGTAAAGCCCTTTACTAAGGCTTCAAAGTTAAATAGTAAATTTGTAATCTAAATTACTTTTCTTTTCTTGAACATGACATCTAATTTCTATTTATGTTTGCATTACAACAAATCTATCTAATTTATGTTGAAGTACTAGCAAATTTAATCAGTTTAGATATCAAATTCGCAAATTATACAGTCCAAAATAGTCACAAACATATTACACAACATAAATTTCATTCTTAACAAAATTAATACTGGTAAAATATCTCTTGAAGAAGAAGTTTGTCCCTTTCTTTCTTGTTGTTGCAAACTGCTTGAAACTACCTGAAAACTGAATCTTTTCCTCCCAGCCAGCTAGGAACAGAGCCTCTCCAGCTCCCTAGCTCTAGGAACCCTTGCGGTTTCCTGGCCCTCCGAGCCCAAAATCCCTAGCAACCCCGGTGCCCCTTGTGACAGACCTCCAACAAGCTCCTCATAAAAACCACAACAAGTTCCTCCACCAAAAACCACTACAAGATCCTCCAACAGAACCCATAATACAATCCCCCCTGAAAACAATGCTCACCCCTTGCCTTATCCTCCACTCCCATCATTCACCACCTTCTTCCTTCATTTAATTCTCAACTACTCTCCCTCAATTAGGTGTCAACCGCCTTGTCTCCTTTTCATTAATGGGTTGATCTTCCGATACAAAATAATAATTTATTAAATTGGATTTTATTAAACAAATATTTAATCATGAAATTAATTAATTAATTAATTAAGCCAATATACATTCAACAAAGATTTAATTATGAAAATTAATTAATTAATTAGGGTTGTTACAATTTCATAATAAGAGAGTATTCTAAGTCCACAAGCATGCCATATGCATATCCAAGAATGTACATATGCACAAATACACATCCATATGCCAAGCATTCACTATTATCATGCCTACTCATGCATCTAACTTCATTGTATGCATCATGCACTCTAGTGCATTCCTATTTTAGTTCACTTGTTATTTATTTATTTATGTTGTAGATGGTTTTATCTGAATTTCTTCAAATCCTTGCTGCCTTGCGTGCTTCCATTCTTCTCATATGCATTATTGTTCCCTGGTCTGAATACTTTCCATCCAAGTTCCACTTGACCATTCTGCAATCCAACCAATGTGTTAAATTTGCAGCAACTTCTTTTGGGTAGTCATATCCAACTTTGCCTTTATGAAACATTCCAGTACCTTGGAATGAGGTATCACACAATATTCCATAACTCTACTACCACACCATCCTTGAATCAACTTACCCATAATCATTGCACATCCTTCCTATTACTTCTAGTTGTCCATTGGATTTCCCAATTTTGGGAAATAATTGTCTTTACTTCATTTAACAATTCCATGTGAAGCCATACTTTTCCCACTCAAGACTATTCCCAATGGAGGTCTATTTTCATTCAGTGTCACTTTTCAAGTGAAAGAGCATTCATTATTCTATCTCTAATTTCTATGCATTGATATCCCGCTTCCATTGTGAACTCTGATATTAGAAGTGACTTTCTTTCTCTAAGTACTTTTAGACAAGTATCTAAGTCATATCTAACAAATCCTTCCCAAGCACTCTTGTGCTTGACACATAGAGATTATTCACACACCACCTCTTAAGCTCCTTGTTCTCTTTCACATCAATCTTGCAACTATCTACACCTCTCTTCCTTCAAGGCCATGAAGTCTTACTATTCCTTTCTATGCCCATCAATTACATTCTTCACCTACTAGCTTCATGTCCTATGTGAGGATTCTTGTTTTTGTTGTACCTACAATTTATTCACACTCTATAGAAAATAAATAATAATCCTTCTATTATGTTGTTCTCCAGTTCTTTATCCACTTTTTTTTACTTTCCTTATAGCTTTTTGTTGCCTAATCCAACTTCTGTAATCTATGTCATGCTTCCATGACTCTAATATCCAATTCTAGAACTGAAATTATCTAGTTATACTTCTAATTTTGCAAAATGTACAAGCAACCATTTTGTTAGAATTATGCATGTCAATTTTTTTGTCAATTAATGCTACAGGTCATTTTTCTGCTCATTTCAAGAAGAATTATATCGCAGTTATCCAAATTAAAATAATTCAATGTTATTCTCCCCTGAATCATATTTCTAATGACTATTCCCATGCCCCAATCTGATCTGTGAGATAAAAGTTATGGCTTCCTGAAAAAGTCACTTTCACCCTTTTTGTGCAAACATGATCTTGTAGCGGCAATGGAATGGTTGTGTGCCAATCTTGTCAAATTATTCCACGCGCTCTTTAAACTAGTATATAATTTGAATTTTTCATAGGTGCTTCCTTCAATCCACTTTCCTTATGACCACAGGATCGAGACCACAGGCTTATTCACTCTAAGTGATGTTCCTTTAGCGCTTTTCTCTTTATTCTTCTACACAGGACCTCGTTCGAAAACTTTCGCAGGCTTGTTTACTTTTGGACCTTTGCGCCTCTAATAAACCCCTTTACCTTATCATGTGACCGACACTGGAACCAGGTCCTCTGGACTTTGGTCTTCAAGCTATTCTCCCTTTTTGATCTTCCAACTCTCTTGAAATTTGACTTTCCGAAGTGGTCATAAAGTGTAGGTGACCCATGGTTGTCGGTTAACATTCCGGCTTACTCTATCCTCCCACTTCTTGATCGAACGACCACAAAGGATCCTACATGATCTTGATCTATGGTTCTTGGGATTTTGGTGCATCATGCTTCGTTTTTTTTCTTCTTTACACCTTTTAGAACACCCGAATTTTTACCGGCTGAAGTGGTAATAAAGTAATGTGGACTGCTTACTGTCCGATGACAACTCCCCCTTACATTATCCTTCCACTCACTTAATCCAACAACTATGATTGAATCAAGTGTTGATATGGATGGTCCTTATTTATTTCGAGGCTTCGACACTCTGAGACTTCGGGATATTACAACTCTAAGGGCATTCAACTCCGTCGGAGTTATACCTGCCAAAGTGCTTACGCCATTCTTCCACTGCTTGATCTAATGGTTGATAAAAGTCCCGAAGGAATATTATATCGATGATTTGCGTGATTTTTCTACTTCGTCCTTCGACACTTTTTCTAGTAGAAGCTGGACATTCTCGGAGGCCATAATCCTGGAGATGACATGCCATGTTGATGTCACCTATGGTGACATGGACCCATGGTATGTGTTCAATGTGTCACTTAGAAATGGACATGTTGGGGTCCAAAAGGTAGTGAATTCATGTGATGCGTGTCTCCATATGGCACCCCTTCCATGTGGTATAAGACACATCATCAACCAAACAGACAGTCCACATTCATCTGCTCCAGATACGATGACCTGTGTGATTTCACGACTTCGGATTTGCACTTCATGGATTCGACACTTTGTAGATTTGCCTAGTCTCCAGTAATCTCCAAAGTGGCGAAGTTTTGAAGTCCCGAAACTTATGCTATCCTTCCACTCATAATCTAATGGCTCACATCACTCCCAAATTCTTCCTTCGATCTAATGGTTGGCGGGATTTTGAGGTTTTGCGACTTCAAGATTTCATGCCTCTGCCTTCTCTCCAATAATGTATGAAGTGGAGAAGTTACGAAGTCTCAAAACTTACACTATCCTTCCACTCCTGATCTAATGACTCATATCACTCCTGAATTCTTCTCTCGATCTAACGATTGGCAGGATTTCGAGGTTTCGTGACTTCGAGATTTCATGCCTCTGCCTTGTCTCCAATAATCGCCGAAGTGGAAAAGTTATGAAGTCTCCAATCTTGCGCTATCCTTCCACTCCTGATCTAATGACTCACATCACTCCTAAATTCTTCCCTCAATCTAACGATTGGAAGGATCTCTAGGTTTTGCTACTTCAATATTTCTTGCCCCTGCCTTGTCTCCAATAATCGCTGAATTGGCGAAGTTTCAGAGTCCTGAAACTTACAATATCCTTCCACTCCTGATCTAATGGCTTGCATCACCCTCGAATTCTTCCCTTAATATAACATTTGGCTGGATTTTGAGGTTTTGTGACTTCGGGATTTCATGCCTTTGCCTTGTCTCCAATAATCATCGAAGTGGTGAAGTTCCAGAGTCCCGAAACTTTCTATCTCATGCTTGGCTTTGGTCAACGACTAACGATCTATCAGTTTGATCTGATGGCTTTGGTTATACTCTAAATTTCTCAATTAGATCTCATGACTCTTTCTTATCTGGCTCCCGATCTAATAGTCATGATTCCATGATCCTTTAGAAAGGATTTTTTTCTGCATTACGCTCTAGCTTCTACGTGATTTCTGCAACGCTATTTCTCCTGAGATTTTCTTTCCTCCTGCACATTCTTCTGCATTCTTTTTGCAATGGTTGACATCAATGACAACTAATTTTCCAACACATAATAGCATGTCCAATAGTTCCATGCCATACCAGTCTGGTGTTTCAACCTGAAGCTCTAATACCAATCTATAATGTACCCGACCTACCAAAGATCGAGCACGCTACCTCAAAAATGCACTTCTTTAACTGATCTCAAATTCTGGTAATAATTAATTCTTAAATCCAACATAAAATACTGCAATAACCACCCATGCAATAATCAAGATTCATTATAAACATGAATCTCAAAGATAATAATAATACACAACGGAATATAAATATACAGAAAACATAAACAAAACTTATATTTAATTAAACCATCACCAATTGGCTGCAAACCAAGGACGTTCCTCACAACCATAGACATTCTTTTTCCAATTCTCAACAGAAGGTCACCCCCGAGCCAGGGTTATTGATCCACAAGGACGGGTCCTAGGCCAAATCTAAAACACATAGCAATTGGCTAAATATATATCAAGTTTTCCCATCCACACAACAATCCTGATTTCCAGCTCTCTTTCCCCTTCGGCCTACACAGCCCAAAGAAATGAACCCATTTATCTTCCATGCAGTCCCTTGGGTTGTTCCATTTATCTCCAGGGCTCCAACACTACTGGTCTGAAAATATCCATGCTGGAAAATCCAAGGATTCTCAGCCGTGAACATTTCATTCATAACTACATCAATCTCATTCCCATAGGCATCCATTCCCACCTGGAATGATCAATAATTTATTACAGCCATCTAGCAATGGCTCTCCTCTTTTAGCCATTTGTTTCCATGCTTAGAACAAGAGCACACAAATTAGAAAGAATGAGGAAATGAATAACAATGAACCACAAAGAAAGAGTGTAATAGTGTAACGAGAGGAACGAGTGAACCCCCAATCAACCCAAATATTTGTTTATATAATTACACGAAATCAAGAACCCCATGGTCTCCCCAAGAAGCTCATGTAACCACTTTTCTCCATAAAATTAATTATGGGTATATAAAATATAATAAAAGACTTATCCCCTTTATCCCCCTCTCTCGTGGAATCATAGACCCCTATCTCTTGTCCTCGTCTGTCTTGCAACCAACGATGTATTTTATTAATATATATATATATATATGTATTACATTTTTAGGCACTCTGGTCCCTTTCCAACTTTATCGACTCACCAGCCTAATTCATATTTACATAATACATTCTAGTTCATAAGGATAAAAAACTGGGGTGTTACAGTTCGCCATCAGTTGTTGGATTCACATAATTTTCTTTTTTCCCTGTGATGTTGTATATGTTCTCTATGATCAAACTCTATGCATCTTCATCCACTCGTTGTATCTATCGCCCTCATTTGGATCCAACAACACAATAATGCACATGGTGTCTATCTCAAAGTACATATGCCACTGCTTCAACTTTAGCATGGCATTGTTATCAAATTACCGATCAATACCAAGTAGAGTTGGATAGGGGTATGAGTCATCCATGATCTCAATCACCTCAAAGTCTGCTTTGGTCTTGTTAATGTTCAATTCTACTTGTTTCATCCTATCAATAGGGTATATTTTATATTGTTTGGAAAGCCTTAGCTGAATTGGGGACCACGGTAAGTTTTGTTTACCCATAAAATCCCAAGATTTCTTTGGAAAAATGTTCACATCAGATCCCAAGTCCAACTTGACACCATCCATCTCTAGTAGCTTTCGAGCTTAGTTGTCATCTTGAATTCTCTTCATGTGCACTTCTTCCTGCTAACCTGGAAGACTTATTATTCTGGTAGTGGGGTGGAATCAACTATAGTTTTCTCCTCTTCCCTCATACATCTCATTAACATGTGGATCAATTTATTTGCAACTTTAGGATCACTTAGCAACTTAAGGAAACAGTGCAAGAAATCACTTACTTGGTTTTCGTATTGGACCTGATGGTAATTTTTGGATTGCATTTCCTATTATGCCACATGTCACATTTCTTCATGCACACGTTCTTCTTCCATTTTCTTGTGTCCTACTTGTTGTGACTCTTCACAACTACGGGCTTCATCCAATGATTTTTGTGTTGTGCATTGCATTGCTTCACACACTTGGGATTCCTCTAGTGATTTATATGTTGCTTGTTGTAACTCTTCTCGTGCACAAGATTCCTCCAATGGCCTTTGTGTTGTGCATTGTAATTGTTCACACACACAAGCCTCCTCTAATGACTTCTATGTTGTGTGTTGTAACTCTTCATATGCTTTGTCCTCTTCTAGAGCCCTTTGTGCATCGTGTGGGAATTGTTTTTGTTGCACGACATCAAACTTGGGAATTGCATGCCCTTATTTTATGATATTTCCTTCTACATTCTGACTCGAAGTTTCTCCTTGTTCCAAGTCCATTCTATTCTGAATGCATCCTCGAGTAATTACCCATACATTGATTTCTTATTTTGGATTCTTACCTTCATGCAACTCACTAGTCACCATATTGCAATGTGCCTTCTTCTCTTCCCATTTTTACAACAAGTTTTGGAAATCTTTCATGACATGATTTTCACTGCAGAAATATCCACAAAGTGTGTGCAATTTGGTACATAAGTGCGACAAGTGGCCTACTTTTCCATAGTTAAAGAAGGTAGGTGGTCTTCCTCCACCATCACCATATCCTCTTCCTCTTCCTTGTCCATATCCTCCTCTTTGTCCTCCTTGGTATCCTCCTCTATCAAAGCCTTCACGGTCTCCACCCTTCTATTCTTCCTGGACTTGGAAAGAATATGTAGTGTGCTCTTGCATCAACTATAGTGACTAACAATTGTTCACATCGTGGCCCATGGATTTGCAAAAATTGCAAAATGAAGCATGCTTAGTCTTCTGATACTTTTGCAGTGTTGGGAAACGATGAGGTATAGGGCCCCATTTCCTATAAATCTCACACCATTTAGTCTGTGTTTCTGTTGGGATTGGATTCGGTGCACTCATCGATGTGTAATTTCCTAGAGTAGAGCACTCATTTCTATTGTGACCTTTGGTGTTGCATGTAGTACACCAAACATTCTCGTGCACAACCTTGGCCTTAGTCATATCTTGAAGTTCCATGGTGAGGTTTGTGAGCTGGGATTGTACTTGTGCCAGTCCTGTTGAAGTCTCACCACCTCTTGGTGTAGCTTTGAGGTGCATTGCAATTTCCATGGAATCCGCTTGGGTTATCACTTTCTGTTGGGTGAGGGGAACTTGAATGTGAGGAAGGAGTCTAGCAATAGACCATTCTTTATGTTGGATGTCTTGAAGTTGAAATGTCAACCTATACAACAAAATCGTGAACCGTTGATCATAATCCCATATAGTGTCACCATCTAATTGTTTGATATCTTTTACTTCTATGATGCACTGTGATTCTGACTTATGTTTATGAAATTCCCTAAGCAAATCTCTCTTTATGTCTAGTAAGGACCTAGCTTGTCCAGCCGACGTAGTAGCCCCGTACTTCATGTACCATGTTATATCTCTATCTCTAAAGGTAGTCTCCAAATGCACAATCTTGGATGCTTCATCTGTGATTCTCTTCACAGACCATATACCTTGACACGTGAACCAGTGCTGCTCCACATCGTCTCTTCTCGTCCCATGAAATGCAAGAAGTCTCATAGTTGAATATTGGTTTTCCATACTCGATATAGAATTGTTTCTTCTTGAATGAACATTACTTGGTGTTGATATCGATGTTCCTCTTTGTGAAGTATTGATGACTTCAACTTCTTATTCACTCATATGTTCTTCTTATTTTATTTTACTCTTATCTATGCACTTTCCCTGTTTATTTCTTCTTGGTGACAAATGCGCAAGGGGGGTGGTTCAAAGAGGGGGTTCCTCCATAATCTCTCATCTTCTTTGGTTAGGGATCCAAAGGATCTCCCTATTTGTAGTCGTGCAAGCCTACTCATAAATGCTAAGGACTCTATCCCTTCTTGGAGGGCTCCATCACTATCTTTTGTTTCTTCTATGTTGTTGATCGATGTCCCATCCTCCTCTAATGTGACTGCCTCTTTTTGTAGCTAAGGGGGGTTTACTTCGTGGTCTTTGTCCATAGTCCCACTACTTATGGCATCCTCTCTTGATACATTTATCTTAATTTCATGTCTCTTTAACAACCTCTATTCTCATGTGCTTCTCTCTAGCACATAACTTTCTCATGCACACCCTCTTGGTGCGGTTTATTTTCTCTTCATTTTGGACATGGCTACTCGTTATTCACCCCCTTCTTTCTCTTCTCCACTTATTTGTTTGGCTTTCCTCCTTAGCTCTACTATTCTTGCGTATCTCTCGACTCTCTTTCTCCTATGCTCTTTTGGATCCATTCTTGGCTCACCAAATCTTCTCTTTTTACAAATCCCTTCTTTTGGATCCATTCTTTCTTTATTTCCCCGCCTTCTTTCCATCCCCCCCCCCTTCGCACAAGGGGGTTTACTCGACCATCCTATCGGGATCCATGTGCATTATCCCCTTCTCTACAAACATCATCTTGATCTAGAAAGGAATCTCTTCCAACAGTCTTCTTCTAGGGCCGGTGACAAACTTCATTTCAGTAGTGTTGAAGGATTCGTTGCACTCAATAGAAAAATCAACAATATACTCTTCCTTAACCTGGTTGAACCAAAAGTATACTTCTTTGGTGCACTTATTATCCACATATTTCAACCTATTGATCGTATTCTGGTCCCGCACCAATGTTTCTTGGATTCCCTAAGAAGAGTTAATCTATGTCTACCTTTTTATCTATTCATGCAATAAACAAGGAAACTCAACAAAGAAAGTTTCATGTAAATTGGTAAATATGTACCTTTATTTCCACCGCTTGAGGTTTATCTACAGATTTCTAATCTATCGTTGTGTGAACTCGTCCTCCTTCTCTAATACCCAGCCTTGTATCTCCTCCCTGTTGATGCAGAAACAAGAGTGTTTCGAAAACAACATCTCGACCTCCCATGAAGCTAGGCAGGAATGTTACCCTAAGTTTTAAACCCCAAAAATAAAGCACATTAAACCATACGGCTAAGAATCTAAGCATGAATATTTTTTTACGAATTCACAATTATTTGACTTTTGTTATATTTTTCAACTTATATTATTTTGTATTTGTTTTTGTAAGTAAGATATGAATTAAGAAAAGTTAGTGCGAATAAATAATGCAAATGTTAAAATGAAATATTAAAAGAAAAATATCCAAGTTAGAGTTAATCTAATTAGTGTTTAAAAGAATTATTTCTAATTAAAGAACATGTTGAAATGACTTTTTAAATTTTTATGGAGTGTTAGTGAAAAGTTAATTGGAACACAAATTAATGATAATTAATTTTATAAGTGCCTAGCATAAAATAATTAAAAGAAACTTAAGATTAATTATATTAACAATAACTACTTTAAACAAAAATGATTTCTATAATATTTTGTTTTTAGTTTAATATAAATATAATTACAACAAAAGTTAGTGAAATGAAATGTTATGTTTTTTTTTTAATAAAGCAATAGTTAAATAAAATAAGCAAATGCCCGTAGGGGTGTAGATCGATTGGCAAGTGCCATGTAAATGGAAGGAAATATGTAAAGGAGATCTCAAGTTCGATTCTCACCCGGATTTACTTGTGCTCCATGCTTCATATAGAAAACTAATTAATACTAAAAAAAAATCAAACTTAAAACACAACAAACTTAGTAAACAAACTATTCACCTCACCTCATGGACAAAAGCAAAACTCAACCTCACTTCGTCCCTTCGACTACTTTTCAAGACCTCCCTCCTCTAAAAATTTTCCCTATGAACTGGCTACTCGTTGTTCATTTTATTTCATGTGATAGGCAATATGGGTAGTTAGGGTTGATTTAGTTTAAACAACTGAAGCCAGTTCAGGCTGGAACAACCAGGATACTCCCATAAAATGAAATTAAAACTTGTTATGAAAGTCTAGTTAATCCATTCCTTTGTACATGTGTCGATCTCTGTATGAGTCTTGAAGGGATCATGTTCCACGTTAGCTTGCATGTTGTTGGATTTATTAGAGGATAATAAATGTGTATGAATGCTTGAGAAGTAAATGGAGGTGTGTCATAGATTGATTCAGTTCTTATTTAATTTTCTCATCTGTAAACAGATAAAACTTACCCTCTAACCAGAATTCTAATGTGTGTACAGAGGGCCTGTACTTTATTCATGCTATGAGTTGTCAGGATAAGGACTATTCATGAGATGACATCCCACATAATAGCTTACTTGATTCTTAAGATTCTGAAACTTCTTTCACTGATATATAAATTTTTAACCCAAATTATGATGCAGTCTTGTTTCTTTGTGCAATTTTTTTAAGGAGTAAGCTAACTTCGGAGAAAACAGACCCATTTTTCAGGTAAAAAATGGGCCTGAATCCGGTCAGATTTTTAGGGGTAGCCTAAGTTTCACATGGATCAAAGTTCCATACATTTCAAAACCTTTCTCCAAGAGTTTTGCCCCATTTTAAACCAACCCAGATGCTTAGAAAATCGACAAGAATTTTGAATTTGCCAGAAATTTAAAATTGCACCGCCGAAAAACCTACCAAAAAAGTAACTCAGGAGGGAAGATTGCTACCGAGTTAACCCACTCCATTCTTTTAGGTAGAAGATAAAACAAAAACTTTGCAGGCTACCAAGGAACGAAGAGAAAGGAACCCTCTTATGAAATGAAAACATTTAAAAATTCCGATGAGAGAGTGATATTTGTAAACTTCATTAATAGTTGGTGACAGGATCCTACCATCGTGAGCCTATTTGTATCATCAACTTAAAATAAATTTGGCATCCATTAATAGTTGGTGTCAGGATCCGAGAAACAAACTGCATCCATTTTGTATTTTGTATTTGTATTTTTCCTGACAAACCGCAGTAGATCTAACAAATATTACTCTGTCAACATAAGAGGTAAGTGTTTCTCCAGTTTCACCAAATATTTTTAACATTAAACCAATTCTTGATATTACAAATTACAATTTTAAGAAGAGCCAACTACTCCCAAATAAATAAACTTTAATAAGTACAACATTTTCTTATACACATGGAATATATGCAGTTTTGTATTGCTCCAACATGTAGAAAAATGCTTCTTTGACAATTAATCAACATAATCAAATAAAATATTTTGAGAAATCATTGCTTCTTTGATTAGTACAATGTTCAATGTTGGCATTTGGCCATGGATTAAAGAAAAGTAATCATAATAACATGGTAAGATATAATAATATATCTATTCTTTAAAAACTTAGCAAGGCGAGCAATAACATATATGAAAAATAACATAACAAAGAAAAAGAGAGGCATGAAACATGGCTTCAAATAGTAAGTGAAAAATATGAGAGTATGAGAAGTGAGAGAATGGGTTATATTATGCAATATGTAGAAAGACACGATAATTTCGCCAATTTTTGTGTTGAACAACTTTAAAATGTGTCACAGTAGTTCAGTGAGATTGTGCAACATTTTGCGCAAGCAATATGTGAAATGAGAGGGAGACTGGAAATGCTTTGTCGGATAAGAATTGTTGACCAAAATGGTTGTCAACACTCCTTAGAGGGTTTCCACCTCATCGTTTTCCTTCAACATCCAGTACAAAATCTTCAGGTCCTAGAAACAAATCCATTTGTTGGCTCTTACGGGGGTATGAGACCTAGGGTTTGATAGGATTTACCAACAAAAACTCCATAGGTGTCGGCATATTCAATCTTCAAAGACTGAAGGAGGTCTCACTCAAGATGCCATATGAATCACAGAGACCATAATTCTTGTGTTGGATGTGAAAGAATAACAAATACAAGAAATATCCATCTACTAATCGTTCATTCATTCAGAACTACCATAAGAATGTTAACATAGAACTTACCAAATTAACGAGAACTCTTCAACTACTACTAACAAAAAACAAAAACTCCATAGGTGTCGACATATTCAATCTTCAAGGACTGAAGGAGGTCTCACTTGAGACGCCATATGAATCACAGAGACCACAATTTTTGTGTTGGATGTGAAGGAATAACAAATACAAGAAATCTCCATCTACTAATAATTCATTCATTCAGAACTACCATAAGAGTGGTAACATAGTTACAAAATTAACGAGAAATATCCATCTACTTTAGTCATTCATTCATTCATAACTACCATAAGAGTGTTAACATAGTTACCAAATTTTAAAGGTCGCATTTTTACCCTCGTTTCAAAAAGTGGTGCTACCAGTGGCACCCGTTTTTTTGGAGGTGGTTAAAATTGCGACTTGTTTGAAAATACGCCCTTGAAATTACGAACTGAACCATGACAAAACCCTGAAATTGACCCTTGAATCGAAAAGTGATGCTACCAGTAGCACCACTTTTTTTTATAGTTAAAACTATGACCTAATTGAAACTGTGCCCTTGACCACGGACACCACTTATTTTTTTTGATTTAAAACTATGACCTAATTGAAATTGTGGCCTTGACCACTGGAACCACTTTTTTTTTGAGTTAAAACTATGACCTAATTGACATTGTGGCCTTGACCACCGACACCACTTTGTTTTTTAGTTAAAACTATGACCTAATTGACACTATGGCCTTGACCACTGGCACCACTTTTTTTTTTGAGTTACAACTATGACCTAATTGACACTGTGGCCTTGACCATTGGCACCACTTTTTTTTTGAGATAAAGTTATGACCTAATTGAAACTGTGGCTTTGACCACTGGCACCACTGCAAATAAAACACTGAAAATTGACTCCTAATTTAATTTTTTTGTAAGTAAAAATTGTATTACGTCAAAGCTTCAGAGAACATATACATATAGAGGAGCCTGTAGTATGTTCTTCCAAAACATGGAAACCAGAACCAGACCCAGGACATTAAAATATGTCCATAACCATACTAATTGTTATAACTAAGATAAGCAAAAGAGACCTGATAAAAAGGGAGGCATGAAGCCAAGATTGTGATGTTTCTAACATTTCACAAAATGAAAAACAAACTGGAGAGTGTCAGACACCATATCCACCTTGACCACCATCATCTGGTGGAGAGTGAGGTGGATATGGAATGAAGGAAAATAACTGATAGTAGGTTGGGCATCTTCTTTTCACAGTGATCCGAGATCTTTTCATTGAAGTGACTTATAAAGAATTGTATTAAATGAGCATAAATTAAAGTGCACCATAAAGAAGGAAAATCTCAATAATGAAGAGACATAAGCATCAAATATGAACACAAAAAATTGATAACGGAATTCGTCCCTGATGGACTACGTCTCTGGGTCCTGCTCTCAAATGGGTAGGCCTTTTTATTAACTCAACAAAAGAATTTGTCAAAATACATAAGTATTCTGGAACTAAGCTGCAGAAGCTTTGCTCAGATCAGAAAATAGACAACACCATTGATTTTTTGGCGTCGAATTACCAAAAAATGAATGTCTCCATGCCTCAATCTGAATATGGCACTCCCAGGCCCTTGAAAAATCTTGTCTCGATTTTCGTGCCTACTTCGTGCAATTAACTTTTTATATTGCATCTCGAAATTTGTGCCCAACCATACCATCGAGCGCCTTCCTCCCCATCTGTGGGAAGACTCAACATTTAAGGAATAATTTGGGCGGACTAACCAACAAAGTCCGTTGGCCCAATGGTGGCGGATATTATTGTAAGGCATTGGATAGGGGGAGGTCCCGGGGTCGAGCTCGCATGCCTCCCCTTTTGAGTTATTGTTATAACAATATATATATGGATTGGAACTTTACCAAGTTTGGAGAGTTGTTTATATTCATCAGATTTTGTAGATTGGCCGCCATATTTGGCGGGCCTATTTTTTTATTTTTAAAAATTTGGTTTTGGGCCCTCATTGGGCATTTTCCCACTGCCACATGGCGGCCCATGACTAGGCCATGTGGCAGAAAACCATTGGCCCTCACCAACCGATTGCACATTGACCTGCCATGTCATCCTTCCACATCCCGTACGGTCTGCCACATGGTTGTATGGAATTCCACATGGCACTTCCTCATTGGTCCACAGATTGCCCCAAAAAATGTCGAAAACGAGTGACACATGGCAACCTCTGGTGCTGCCATGTCACCATGATAATGCTAGCATGACATGTCTCACCCTATGCGTGTTCCACACACACTGTATGGATGCTGACATCATCTGTATTGATGCTGACATCAGCAATACAGATACTGACTCATCCATGTTAAGTGGGCTAGGTTGACCAAAACTTTGACCGCGAATATCTTTTGATCTGTAACTCTGTTTGATGATCTGTTTACGTCGTTGGAAATCTTGTGATGTGATCTTCATGATGATGTAAATTTCACTGAGTTTTGAAGATTTTTAAATTTTCCCCTTTCTCTGTTTGCTGAGGCCATTTTGAGCTTCCTGAGTTGCTTCTGTGAATTCTGAGTTGTCCTTAGTCTTCTTTGGATCCTTTTTAGATCATGCTTTTCCACTGAGAGATTTTTGGACCACCAAAAGATTTCATCAATCAAAGATAAGTGAGGGAAGAGTTCCCCCACCTTGTCCTTCTCAATCCACTTTTCCTTACTTGGATGTGTGCCCTTTAAACCTACTCGAAGATAATCAACATCACCCCTACGTGAAGTCCTTGTCCTTCTATCCAGGATGATATCTTCCTTTAACTCATCCAAGTACTTAGGATCGAACTCATCAACTAAAGGTATTGAAACTTCCTCACCCTGATCTTGTTAGAATATAGAAGATGGTGTGCTCGTTTTACCATTGATGATACCCTCATCACCCAACCATAGGCCGAAGCCACCCTCCGAGCACCTTAACCTTGACTGAGAATTACTCCAGAAGAAAACCCTAGGATAGATATCCAATAAAGGTGTAGCGCATCTTCCTCCAAGGATAACGCACCAACAATAGTTGATCAGATATTCCAAACCCTAGCCAAGAGATAGTCCAAGCCAATATTGAAACTACTAGCTACAACAACTACACCTGCAGCTCTCCTCCACACGTGCACACCAAATTGGGAACTGCAGTGTGCACCACTTGTTGTCTGCAATTCTGAGATGTTGTCAAATGAGAACGGGCGCCCTGTATTTATATTGGTTCTGCCAAATTTGTTGGGGCCGACTTCTCCTTCTGGATATGTGTCTGTTCAGTATATTATTATTATTTTTGGCTGACTTCTTCTCTTGGAGGCTAATAACCTAATATAAATTATCTTCTTGAGCCGACAAGACTTCTAGGGTTATTAGCCAACTCATTAGGGTTTTCTCTTTCTTTCCGGAGTCTTCTATTCTCATTAGGTTCACACGTGGAGGTAAATACATCCCGCAACTACCATAATATTAACACTCCCTCCTAGCTAGGGAGGTATTACAGGTAATGGTCTTGAGCACAAAAATATACCATTTACCCGGTAGCATCAATATAGTCGTCTAGACTATCTCATGACTAGATCATGAACATCACCATCACCATCAGCTGCATAATCTCTCAAAACCATACTTCATCTAACTAATTAGACATGATGTTGGATAAGTCACTCACACCATAGAGTGATACAAGAGCCACTCTTATAATCTAGAGAAGTAAATGCTCTGAACCAATTTCTGTCTGGAAAATCTTTGTTCATCATTCGTCTGGATGGTGATTATTTTCAATAAACTGATGATAGTCTTCAAGGAAGTTAAAACAGAAATAGAACACAATTGTGTCTATCCATAGTAGTACATAACTACAATCCAGTGGTTCACTACCACACCAAGTAACACACAAGTACTTGATCAACAACATATGGTTGCGAACAGTGGAACATATCCACCACAGTAGTCCTCATC
>ML803187.1:79869-109743 GCA_009831015.1 Picea engelmannii | reverse complement strand
TCTTCGGCAATCGATGCTTCGTGTTTCTCCTTCCTTTTCTTTAGCTCGGGACACTGATTCTTGTAGTGACCGTACTTTTGACAGTTGAAGCATTGTACTTTTGAAATGTCTTTCTCTTGATTTGGCTTCCTCCTTGAACCAAAATTCCTTTTGTTCCTGAAGTTCTTTAATCTTGTTGTGAAGGCTTTATCATCATACTTCTTTCGGGGTTTCTCTTTTGCATTGATCCTTGATTCTTCTTGAGCACAACAAGTCCAAAGTTCTTCAAATGTCGGGTACTCCTTCCTTGTGTTCATGCTTGCGGCAAATGCATCCCATGTCTTGGGAAGACCATTGAGTACTATGTTCACCAATTCCTTCTCTGAAGTGATCTCTTCAATATCCTGTAGTTGATCTCTTAACTGGGAGATTCTTACAAAGTATGATGTTATGTTGTCATCATCATTCATCTTCATGTCACGGAGCTCATTCTTCAAACTCATAAATTGTCCAATGTTTTTGACTGAGAAGATATTTGTTAGGGCATCGTACATCTTATTCGATGAGTCAAGATGGGAGATGTAGGGCATCAAGTGGTATTTTATGGAATCCACTATGATACTCATGGCATTGATGTCAACATATTTGAACTTCTCCATAGCTGCAACGTTCCGTTGTTCCTTCTCTTCTCCTTCTTCAAACTCTGGCTTCACGATCTTTCCTTTCACGATATCCAGTATTTTATTCTTGGCAAGGATGAGGTCAATCCTTGTTTTCCATGCTCTGAAGTTAGAGGCTCCGTCTAAATTGTTCTCAGACTTCATAGAGTTAGTCATGTCTTGCTTGACTTGGTCAAACCCTAGATTTGACCAGAAATCCAAACTTCACGTCTTGGCCTTCTGAGAGTGCCAGGAGATGCACTAGGCTAGGGCGCACTGATATGTCCGAAGATTAGGTCAATCCATTCACTTAAGGTGCCTCAACAAGATTATTAGGGTTTCTTCAACTGCTCCTGCTAGTAACCCTAGTGACAGTGTCCTGGAAGTTGTTTCTGCTAGTAACCCTAGCGATAGTTCCTCAACGAGCTCAATATCCTAGTGGCTATGTTTCCTTCCAGCGTTTAGACTGAATGAAGGAGGTGTGGGCCCATAACTTGTTAGAATATAGAATATGGTGTGATCTTTTTACCATTGACGATACCCTCGTCACCCAACCATAGGCCGAAGCCACCCTCCGAGCACCTTAACCTTGACTAAGAATTACTCCGGAAGCAAACCCTAGGCTAGATAGCCAAACAAGGTGTAGCGCATCTTCCTCCAAGGATAACGCACCAACAATAGTTGATCAGATAGTCCAAACCCTAGCCAAGATATAGTCCAAGCCAATACTGAAATTGCTAACTGCAGCAGCTGCAACTGCAGCGCTCCTGCACACGTGCGCACCAAACTAGGAACTGCAGTGTGCGCCACTTGCTGTCTGCAATTCTGAGATGTTGTCAAATGAGAACTGGCACCCTGTATTTATACTGGTTCTGCAAGATTTGTTGGGATCGACTTCTCCTTCTGGATATGTGTCTGTTCAGTATATTATTATTATTTCTGACTAACTTCTTCTCTTGGAGGCTAATAACCTAATATAAATTATCTTCTTGAGCCGACAAGACTTCTAGGGTTATTATCCAACTCATTAGGGTTTTCTCTTTCTTTCCGGAGTCTTCTATTCTCATTAGGTTCACACATGGAGGTAAATACCTCCCATAGCTACCATAATATTAATAGATCCATGATCATGGAAGGCTAAAAAAGTTTCAAGTTCTCCACATTTACAACTGAGTAGATCTGCATATAAGGTGGAAGATCTAGATGAAAAGAATTAGTACCACTTTTATCCAAAATAGTCAAGGGTCCATAACGAATGAGCTTGAGTTTCTTGCCTTCACCCTTCAATCTTTCCTTGTTGATGTGAAGCCATACCCAGTCTCCAACCTGGAACTGATGATCAACCCTGTGTTTGTCATGTCAAGCTTTATACTGTGCTTGAATTTTCTCCAACTGTTCCTTGACTGCTTGGGGTACCTGCTGGATCATCTAAATGAACTTGTCGGATCTGTCTTCATTCCTTTCTTCATTTGAATCGTCATCTCTCCCATACATCAAGTTCAAAGGAACCTTAGGTAAATACCCAAAACATGTCTCAAAAGGCGAACATTTAGTGGAGGAATGTAAGGCTCGATTTTAAGCATGTTGTACATAGGGTATTTGTTCATCCCATAACTTGGGATGCTTGCTGCAGTAGCCTTGAAGAAAAAGAACCATTGTTTGATTAACAACTTATGTTTGTTCGTCAGTTTGTGGATGGAAAGCAGTGCTCCTCTTCAACTTGGTGTCCATCATTCTCCACAAACTTGTCCAAAAATCCCCAAGGAATTGAGTATCTCGATCCGAGATAATGGATGTGGGTAACCCAAAGTGAACCCAACACACTGAAAGAAGAGATTAGCAGTCTGCTCAGTAGCGATCTACTTTTTGCATGGCATTAAGATACACATCTTGTTGAACCTATCCACTACAACATACAAATAATCATGACCCCTTTTCGACATTGGTAAACCCCCTACAAAATCCATGGAGATACTTTCCCATGGATGGGATGGAACAAGTAGTGGTGAGTATAGCCCCAATTTTCTATTAGTGGGCTTACAAGTAGAACACATCACACATCCATTTACATATTTAGTTACAATTGTTTTTATCTGAGGCCAGTAACAAAACCTCTGCAGATGAGCCATAGTTTTTCCTACCCCAAAATGCCCAGACACAAGAGAAGTGTGATATTCTCGTATTACATGGACTCGTTCACTTGTAGGAATATATATCTTTCCAATATGGTAGAGTAGTTTTCTTTGCAAAAAATAGGTCTCTACATGCACCATGGGTTAGCTTCTCATATAATTCTTTAAAATCTTCATTAATGGCATATTTTTCCACATAGCTATCATGAGATAAAGAAGCATTCTTCAAAATAATAGAAGGTCTAGAAAGAATATCAGTTACCTTGTTACTCGTACCCTTTTTGTACTTGATTACCAAATGAAATTGTTGTAGGAAACCCATCCATCTGTAATGTCGATATTGTTGTAGTTTGGTTTGTTCTTGGAGATACTGTAAGGGTTGATGATCTGTATGTATGATTGTTTCCTTCCCTAACAAGTAGTGCTTCCATTTCTTTACGCTTTGAACTAATGCATACAACTCTTTATCATATGTAGGATAGTTAACAACAACTTGGTTAAAAGTTTCAGAGTGGTAACAGATAGGCTTACAACATTGCATCAATACTGCACCCATGGAGTATTCACTGACATATGTCTCAATCTCGAAGGGATGTTGAAGATTCAACAGTGCTAATACTGGTGCGGTACTGATCTTTTCCTTCAAAGTGTCGAAATATTTTTGTTGCTTTCCTCCCCACTGAAAATTGTTCTTCACATTGGTTAAGGCATGCAAATGAGCTGCTATAAAGGAGAAGTTTGAAATGAATCTCCTCCAATATTGGACTTCACCTAAGAAGCTTTGTGTTTCAGTTACATTTTTTGGCTCAGGCCAATTTACAATTACATCAATCTTGGAAGGATCAATTTTGAATTGTCCTCCTCCTATAATATGACCTAAATACACAAGTGCAGTCTTACCAAATTCACATTTGGACAATTTTACATGCAAATTTTCCCTTTGCAAAGTATCCAATACTTGCTTTACATGCCTTACATGTTCATCCCAAGTCCCGCTAAATATAAGAATGTCATCTAAATATACAATCACAAAATCATCTAAAAATGGCCAGAATACATCATTCATCACACGCATGAAAGTTGTCGGAGCATTACAAAGCCCAAACGACATAACTAACCACTCAAACAATCCTTGTTTGGTTTTAAAGGTAGTCTTCCATGCATCATGTTCTGCAACCTTGATCTGATGCAAATCCAACTTAGTGAAATAAACAACATTCTTTAACTGATCAAGTAAATCATCTATACGAGGAAGAGGGTATCGATTTTTCACCGTGATTTTATTTAAGGCCCGGTAATCGACACACATTTTCCATGTGCCATATTTGTTTGGTTCCATCATGATCGGAGAACCACAAGGAGATGAGTTGGGCATGATGACCCCTTGATCCAATAAGGCTTGTACATGCTTATTGATCTTTGTCATCTCTACAATTGACATCATGTACATGCCCACATTAGGAAGAAGAGAATATTGTTGAAGATCTATTTCATGTTGGATTTCCCTCTTAGGAGGTAATCCATCTGGCTTCTGGAAAATATCATCATACTTAGAAACAATATCAATTAATTATTTCTTATGAGAAGGATCACATCCTTGGAAAGCGTCGGATGTTCCGACATCTTTCTCCCTTACGACCATGAGTACATATATATTATTAGTGTTTATGAGTCTCTTCATTTGTCCTGCACTAACAAGTGTTTTGTTTAACCTCATGTTGTGGGATCTAACAATATATTCCACTCCCCTCTTAGTAAGGTGATATTTGTTCTCATGACGAAAGAATATTGTTTTTCTATCATAAAGATAAGTACTCCCCAACACTATGCCACATATATCAAGTGATACAACATCCAAATCCACTTCATCAATCAACTTTGAAGCAATAGAAAATCTGACCCTACATTGCTTGGTGACATTAAGTTTTTCTTTATCACATACCCAACCAAGAGGATAAGGCTTTGGATGTGGTTTAGTTTCAAGACCCATTTTTTTGACAAGTGCTTCTGATATCAAGTTTACTTGGGAACTTGGATCAAACAATGCATCTATCTTAGTGTGTTTAGATACAACTCTTATATGAAATAATTCATTCATCTTTCTTCATCATCATGAGATTCATTATTGTAATTTGAACTAGCATGAAGGGAATCTTTACCTTTTACTCCAACCGTTGTGATCTTTCCTTTGTCTCCTGAATCGGAACCAAGATCTTGTTGCACTGTAGCAATGGTATTTCTCTTCCCCTTTCCACCGAACTGTTTCGGTCTCTTCTCTGGATGTAGTTTCCAACATTGTTCATCATCGTGACCACTTTTCTTGCAATGAGTGCAATATGGTTTTCCTTCTTCTCTATTTACAATGGTTGTCTTCTTGTCCTTCCTTTTAAACTTCTTAAAGTGCTTATGTGGGAGATTGGAATGTTTCTTCGTGGGATCTTCTTGAACATGATTTCCCCTGTTCTCAAGGTGAGTGGCTTGCACACAAACTTCATCAAGACTAGTGGGGTTAAACAATAGAAAAGTATGACGAATATAACTGTGAAGTGCGCCAATATACTTCATTAAAGTTTCATTAAAAACCAAAGGAATGTTTAATGCAAGAGATTTCTTCCTAAATTCTTTCGTGAAACTTTGTACAGTTTGACCTTTACTTTTTCTTAAAGTTTTTCATTCCATCATTTCTTTATGTAAATAACCCAATGGATAAAATTGCTTCCTTATCGCTGATTTAAATTCCGACCATGAGGAAAGAAGATTACCACACTCACTTATGTCCCAAAGTTTTCTCTCCCACCATACGAGAGCGGTGCCTTCCAACCAAAGAGAAGCAAATTGCAATTTAACTTCCTCTTCATCAGTCTGTTGAACACATCAATATACTTCAACCTGTCGGATCCAATTATCTAGATTTTCAGGATTAGAATCTCCATTAAACATAGGTAAAGAAAATTTTACATCAAGCTTTAATAATGTTTTTTTTAAAGAATCTTTATGGCTAGAATGATGAGAATGGTGAGAATGCTCAGAGGAAGAAGAGCTAGAACTTGATGGTGAAGATGGAGGCTCAAGAGGGTCTCCTCCGACCCCTTGATTTACTAAAGCATTATCATCAACTTGTGCTTCCTTTTTCTTCCCTTTATTCTTCATCCTCTTCTCGTAGTCTCCATACATTCTCTCGACCACTTCTGACATGCGATAAAAGACCATATGGAAGTTTTTCTCATGTTCATCACGCTTGTCCTCTTATGCCATTTTCTTCCTTCAGGATGCACGACCAACTTCGGGATTGAAAGTCTTAAGAGTTCCTTCACCCCACTTATGCTTGGCCCTAGTAATAATTCACACTCAACAATTCAAGTCAAATATGACTTCTCTGATACTAACATGATCCATGATATTTTCATCAAAGTGACTTATAAAGAATTGTATTAAATGAGCATAAATTAATGTGCACCATAAAGAAGGAAAAGCTCAATAATGAAGAGACATAAGCATCAAATTTGAACACAAAAACTTGATAACGGAGTTCTTCCCTGATGGACTACGTCTTTGGGTCCTATTCTCAAATGGGTAGGCCTTTTTATTAACTCGGCAAAAGAATTTAGCAAAATACATAAGTATACCTCATTCTGGAATTAGGTTGCAAAAGCTTTGCTCAGATCACAAAATAGACAACACCAATGAATTTTTGGCGTCGAATTACTCAAAAATGACTGTCTCCATGCCTCAATCTGGCTCTGACACTACCAGGCCCTTGAGAAATCTCATCTTGACTTTCGTGCCCGCTCCCTGCAACTAATTCTTTGTACTGCGTCTCAAAATTTGTGCATGGCCATACTGTCGAACGCCCTCCTCCTTGTTCATGGCCAGACTCAGAATTTAAGGAAAAAGTTGGGCGGACTAACCAACAAAGTTCGTTGGCCCAACGGTGGTGGATGTTATTGTAAGGCGTTGGATAGGGGGAGGTCCCGGGGTTAAGCCCATGGGCCTCCCCTTTTGGGTTATTGTTATATATATATATATATATATATATATATATATATATATATATATGGATTGGAAATTCACCAAGTTTGGAGTGTTTTTTAGATTCGTTGGAGTTTGTATATTGGCCGCCAG
Organism: Picea engelmannii; assembly: GCA_009831015.1. NCBI lineage: Eukaryota > Viridiplantae > Streptophyta > Pinopsida > Pinales > Pinaceae > Picea > Picea engelmannii. The sequence continues at coordinate 102,851 of ML803187.1, read as the reverse complement.
ATTTGACAGGCCTGTTTTTTTATTTTTGAAAATCCGGTTCCGGGCCCTCATTGGGCATTTGCCCACTACCACGTGGCATCCCATGACTGGGCCACATGGCATCCAACCATTGGCCCTCGCCAACCATTTCCACAGTCACCTTCCATGCCAAATTTCCACGTCCCATACGGTCTACCATGTGGCTGTATGAACTGCCATGTGGCACTTCCTCATTGGTCCACATATTGACCCAAAAATGCCGAAAACGAGTGGCACGTGGTAGCCTATGGTGCTTCCACCTCACCATGTTGACATCAACATGACACGTGTATCCCTCTTCATGTGACATGTACACTGTATGGATGTTGATGTCATATGTACTGATGTTGACGTCAGTAGTACAGATGTTGACTCATCCCTGCTAACTGGGCTAGGTTGACTAAAAATTTGACCACAAATATCTTTTGATATGTAACTCCGTTTGACGAGTTGTTTACGTCGTTGGAAATCTTGCGACATGCTTTTCGTGATGATTCCAATTTCACTGAGTTTTGAGGACTTTGAATTTTTTCCATTTCTCTGTCTATTGAGGCCATTCTGAGCTTCCTGAGTTTCTTCTGCGAATTCTGAGTTGTCCTTAGTATTCTATGGATCCTTTTTGGATCACACTAGCTCAATTAAGAAAGATTCGAAGAACATATCCAGTCGATGATTAAGGATTTCCTCCCTGAATACCGGGCTCGATCATTTTCGTCCCAATTCTGAGTTGTGGAGGGAGACAGGACTGCAAGCGGAGCAGGGTGATGAGATGAAGCAACTGAAAGAGAAGGGAAAGTGTTTATGGATAAGAAGTTATAGTAGGTTAGGCCATGTTTTGGCTTTCCTCTCTCTTGCGGCATGGTGGAAGTGAGGATGTAGAGGAGATCAAGATAAGGAGGAGATGAAACCATATTACAGGAAGCCAAAATCGACTTTTTGATAGATGAAAGAGTTGTTAACAAAATCAAAATGGGATGAAAGAAGCTCACAACAAGAATAGACATTGCAATTATTCTAGTTCCAACCATGGTAAATTCCATAGAGCTTGAATTGAAGGAATTCAACGTCCAAGTACCAGTGTGAATGGAAACCAACACCATGCTAAACCTGCACAATAACTTCCCCATATGGTCCAAACACCCACCCATCTCATCTGCATTAAAGATCAACATCGAGAGGGAGAAAAGGAGGAGGGTGGCAATAGTTTGAAATAGCATGAATGTTCACATGCTCTCCAGGTGGCACCCCATCTGGGGAAATTGATTCCTAAATATAAAAATGTTATAACTTATAATTTATTTATCAGATAATTTTTGTTTTTTAATAATTTTCCATTAAGAAAATAATTAAATGGGAAAAAAAATACCACTAAACAAATTCTTTAATTTAAGAAAAAAAACAAATTTTCTTTTGGAAATAAAGAAAAAAAAAACATTTTACTTTTCGTTAACAACACAAATTTTCAAATTATTATACTATACAGTGTTTTTGGGAAAGAGATGAGGAGTGTTAAGGGTTTGAAGATCTTCATGCTTCCAACCATATCACATCCAAGTTTCCCCTCACACAGAGCCATCGTTTCCATCGTCACCAATGCGCCTGACACAACAAAATGGACACACAAGGGGGGTTGAAAACCCCCTCTTACAGAAATGTAGCAATGAACGAGACCAATGGAACCCACGCCAAAAGGTCGCCCTTTGAACCCCCGCCTCGCCATCGTTATCAATTTCTGCAAGATGAACAAGGCTCGAGAAAAAACATGGAAATGGAAGCTCAATCATCTCATCCAAAGGCATTTCGCAACTGAGAGATAGTGAAATGTATACCCCATGCACCAACAACACCAAAATATGTGGTAAAATCCACTAGGGTTGGAGAACACACCCAATTTATGAAGGATCATGCCCTGATTGGGAAATTCTTAGGGTTATGGCCCTCTGAAAGAGACCTTACGCAATGGATCAAGACCTGGTGGAACCTAAAAGGCAACTATGAGCTCCAGCTCACCTCAAAAGGATTCTTCACGATCATCTTTTATAATCTGGAGGAAAAAGATCAGGTCTTTGAAAATGTCCCGTACTTCTACAATTCCACGGGGCTATATCTATGATTCTGGACTGATCGCTTCAGCCCATAGAAGGAGGACTTTTCCTTTTCCTCGGTTTGGATTTTCCTCTACTCCTTGCCCTAGGAGTTATGGCTTGAAGAAATATTAATCGGCATCGACAATACGTTGGGATGATATGTCAAATTCTCAAAGGCCACCAAGCAAAGAAGATACACGTCCTATGCTCGCATCTGTGTATAAATGAACATCTCCAAGGCCCTACCCAGCTCAATTACCATAGAATATCAAGATGAAGACTAAATCCAAACCATAGATTATGAACACATCCCCTTTTGATGCAAAAAGTGTCATGAACATGGACATCTCTTCCGGGACTTCCCATTCAATGCTCCAACATGACCAATGGTAGAGGAGAAACAAAACGATGGCTTCACGCAAGTTTTGGGCCGCAGAAAAAGACCACCAGAAAAATCCAACTAGGGTGGAGGCCGAAAGATCCTCACCAACAACTCCTTTGACACCATAAACAACCTGTCAGACATAGAGGAAGTAGAAAATCCACATAAACCATAATATCTGTGCAAAGACAAAGGAAAGGAAAAACAAACCTTAGATCCAGTCCTAGAGAAAGTCATGGCTCATGACTCCCGAGCTCTTCCAGAACCAGGAAGGGACTTTGATGAAGAAGGAGATACCATTATGCAAATGGATGAGAAAGAACTAGCAGACATAGATATAGACAAGATGGAGGAAGCTTTCAACAAGAAGGAACTGCAAACTATATTGGTTGAGCAGATCAAAAAGGTACATAAGATCTTCATCGACTCCACAACTGGTGCTACTTCAAGACTAGGAACTTTTGGGATCCAGATCCCAGAAGGATCCCTAAAGAGGGAAAATGACGGTGGTGTAAGATGTCCCATCAGTTGATCAAAGAGGTAGGTAATTTTATGATTAACTCAAGACAGATGCAACGTCTCACTGAGGGATTCTTCTCCCCCCACACAACTCCTCATGATGAAGATCATCAAATGGAATATAAGAGGCCTAAATGGAAGATCCAAACAAAGGATTCTTCGTAACTGCATTAAGGCAGAGGATCTAGAAATTTTATGCTACATGAAACCAAATGCATGGGGGAAATGGCAGAGGAACTGTTAAAAAGATGTTGGCGTCACTACAACTTCATATATACTGATTCAAAAGGTGTAGCATGAGGTCTAGCCATCCTCTGGAATCTAGCCTCGATTATTGTTGACCAAGCCTTCTCCACCATAGGCACACTTACATCACACTATCGAGATATTGGATCTAGTAAAGAGGGATTAATTACAAATGCCTATGGTCCTCAGAATATCCAGAAGAAGGATCATTTCCTAAATAATCTATCATTTTTAGAAGCTTTAGTAGGTCAAAATCGTTGGATTTTGGGAGGAGACTTTAACATCATCCTTACTTTAGAAGAAAAAAGAGGGGGCTCAAAGCGAATGGACCAGGACATCATCAAGTTCAGAGACCTCATAGATCAACTTATACTGATTGACACTGAGACCAAGAACGACTCCTTCACCTGGTCCAATAAGCGTACTGGATCCCAACAAATAACATGCAAACTGGATCGCTTTTTAATCTCAGAAACCCTAATGTTAGAGGGACCCTTGATTGAAGCAACCATCCTCCCAAAATTGGGTTCGGATCATTGGCCAATCCAGTTGTGGATGGACATGATAACTACTCCCAAACTCAAACTCTTTCATTTTGAAAAATTCTGGCTAACCCACCTAAACGTTTCTGAGCTATTCTGCACCTAGTGGGCCAATGCAAAAATCACACATGGTACAAAGATGTACATATTTCAGTTGCACTTAATGTTTTTTTTAAAAACAGTTTCGAGACTAGAATAAGAATGTATTCAACAATATATTTCAAGCGCATAAGGCCCTAGAGCAACGACTAGAGGATATCCAACAATATTTAATCTTATCTGGCTACTCGGATTCCCTGTGACAAGAGGATGATCGAATGAAATATCAACTCGAAGAACGACACAAGAAGGAGGAAATCCTTTGGAAGTAGAAATATCGAGTACAATGGCTCAAGGATGGAGAAAGGAACATAAATTTCTTCCATCGCTCCATGATCTACAGACAATACATCAATCATATCACAAAGCTCAAAGATGCACAAGGTAATACAATTATGGACCATGGAGAAATAGAAACATAGTTGGTCAATTACTACAAAGAGCTTATATCAGAACCACCCATTGATAGAACACTAGCTATCAATCCTGTAACCCAACATATTATATCCCTCATTACACCTTAGCAGAATCAGGCTTTAATGAGACCTATCACGCAGGATGAGGTGGATCAAGTTGTCAAGGACATGCCCCTAGGCAAGGTCCCTGGGCCAGATGGCTTCACCACATATTTCTTTCACAACTATTGGCAAATGATACGAGAAGAGGTTTGGAAACTAGTGGAGGAATCCCAAGATACATGTCAGGTGATCTCTGCCCTCAATGCCACTTTTCTCACTCTCATACCCAAAGAGGAACGAGTCACCAACTCGAAGAAATTCAGACCCATAATGATTTGCAATGTCATCTAAAAGATTATCACCAAGTTCATTTCTCTTCGAATTAAACCTATCCTTCCTTTCATCATCTCTAAGGAACAATTAGGTTATGTGGAGGGGCAAAAAATCATGGACAATTTCATCCTGGTTCATGATGTGATCCATTTTCTCATGTCCACTTGCACCCTCGGTATGCTCATTAAGCTCGACCTCTCCAAAGATTTTGATCGACTTAGTTGGCACTACATGCATTTTTGTCTTTCGGCCCTTGGGTTTAATAGAGATTAGATATCTTGGATAATTAATCTCAATTCCTCAACCTTATTCTCCATTTTAGTCAATGGTGTCCCCTCCCATCCTTTTTCCCCCTCTCAAGGTATTCATCAAGGGGACCCTCTCTCCCCGCTTCTCTTTTCCATCATGGAAAAAGGCTTGGGATGGTACTTAACAACCTCGATTTCAGATGGCTCCCTTCAAGGGCTCCCTCTCCAAGTACTGCAACATGTTTCCTCCCATAGCCAGTTCGTGGATGATACCATGCTCATGAATACTCACACTGCTCAGGAAGTCAACAGGCTCAAAACCATCCTTACAGACTTCAGTGAAGCCTCATGAACAACCTTTAATTTGGAAAAATCCCAAATTTTATTCTTCAATACTCCCCTGACAGTCCATCAACACATTTCTCACATTCTGGGTATACTCAGGATCTCCCTTCCGTCCAATTACCCGGGCCTTTCCCTTTCAGATTTGGTTGTTCGTAATATCTCTTGGGACTCCCTTATCCTCTCAATTAACAATCACTTAAACACCTAGACCTTTATATCCCTCAACCTCCCTGCCAGACTTATCCTTTTAAAATCTATGCTCCAAGCTATCCCTGCCTACATGTTATTAGCTTTGGCTGCTCCGCAAATAGTTATCAAAAGCATAAGGAACCTATAGAGGAATTTGCTTCAGCATTGTCATGATCTGGGGAAAAATGGGCCCTAGTCAGTTGGGAAAAAGTCTATAGACCAAAATCCTTGGGAGGACTGGGCCTTCGAGACCCAGACGAGCTAAATAATATCATGGGAGTGAAAATTTGGTGGCGCTGGCTCAAATATCCTGCTAAACTATGGGCCAAACTATGGAAGAAAAAATATACCCCATATATTATACAAACATAACTTATTCAACTCGATGATCAGATCCAAGGCTCCAATATTTGGAATACAGCCTGGTGGAATCACCCTCTCATACAAATTCGTTGACACTTGAATCCGTTAGGACTAAAACAAAAGCTTCACGAGGATGTGAATCCCCCTACGCTTTTATAGAGGTGGTACTCCTCTTTTGATTTTCTTGAGATTTTTAAATAATCAAAATGTTGGACTTGATAGAAGTCTGTCGCAATAATTCAAAGAAACAAAAATATTACAATAAAATAAAGGGGGAAATGATTTTTATTTTTATTTTAAAGGAAAGTTCCTGAGAAAGGATCAGGAACCAAACACATTCACACATTTGAAGCAAATAAGCAAAATTTCCTCACATCCATCATAGTTTAAGATAGATATGTCTGATCACATAAAAGTAAAAAGAATATGATCTGCATGCACAAGAGAACTTTACCAGAGTGGATACATGGGCAACTCAAATAAATATAATGATAGATCAACCTCAAATACTTTATATTCTGAAAACAGGGTTACAAAGCACAATCAAGATTGTTCCCGAAGGAGTTCTCATGAAATTTCCAAAAATATATAGTTTATTACATATTCTTGAAATTGTAAATGTGTTTGTCTTAACGAATGGTATTGGGGATCCCACGAACCATTAAGCAAATAAATACAAGAAATTAGCTTTTATAAAAAGGACGGTGGGCGGTGGAAAGATCAATAAGACCTAGTAAGAATAACAAATGAGTTATTAGTCTTCGGTTAAGCCTTCTAGTGAAAGAGGTGGAATAACTGGATGAAAGACTTGATAAAGAAATAAGAAAGTGATCAATGTAAACTTACTATGATGGTTTCTCCTTGACGGTAAAATATAAGACGTAAATAATCATACGTGAAATACTAGTAGTATTTTCTTGGCCCATAATTCTGGTAAATAACCAGGCAATTTCCTGAAACAGGTTTGTGAACAAGCTGACCTACAGTCTGGTAATATCCTCAGGGATGGCAACGAGATTCTCCAAGAATTCTAGTAAGAGATCCAGGTCGTTGTCGTGTTTTTTCAAAAAGTCTCTGCAATCTTCACCTTTGAAGGTGAGTGTTGGCTCTAGGAGTCTCATCATCTTACATAATACTTAAGGCGAAAGAATAATGGGAGAATGGTCCTGGAGTGGAATTATCTGATGGCTTGGTATATATTTCTCGGCGCACTAGGCAACCAATTCCTTGCAATCAAAAACTTATGGAACACAACCTGCGCGTGCAATTTCGGACGTCCAAATTACTTCCTTCTGAGCATAAGGGGATGAATAATAAGAGTATTCTCTAGACCACTGAAAATTCTGATCTTCTCATCCAAAGATGCTCAAGGTATCTCCACAGAAATTTTGTCGAGTTGTTGCTGCCATAAGTTGACGAGGGCGTTCTTTTTTATCTAGATAATCTTAGAAACAGGCGCTTGAGAGATAATATATAATCTTCCACAAATCATGATTTAATGTGGTTTAATGAGGAAGTTCCTCAAGCCCTTCGCTTATTAATGACAATCTTTATGGGACCTGCATAATGAGTTATTGGCATTAAACCATACTAAATGTGCATTGGGAAAAGCACGAAGGTGGTGGGGATGGACATGAGCGGAATAGGATTTGAGAATTTTATGAACCCGCCAACTTTCCAACCCGTGAATGGAGAAGGTCAAAAAATGAATAAGTGATCTAAACCCGGGAGCGATAAGTTTCCAATAATTGGTTGTTCTGTCACTCCTTCAAAAGGGCCAGTAATAGATCGTTTTACTTGAGCGATTTGCAATAAAAGGTAAAGTTGAAGTCTTATGTGCTTTAATTCGAAGTGAATGAAAACCTCTTTAGTCTTCCTTATGTGCAATATGTCATGCTTGCCTTTAACATCCTATGTGCGGAAATTCATGGAAAAAACAACATAAGAACAGAATACACATAATGGATAAGACACTTCACTTGATAACGGAGTTCACCCTTGCAATGGGCTACCTCTCTGCGTCATGCTCCAAAGCTTGACCGCTTTATTCTTCTCGATGTAATGATGTCTCTCCTTTACAAGTTGTAAGGCCAAAGTCCCTCTTCGGTGATGGAAATAAGAGATCGGAATGTGATCAGGAATGTATCAGCTTCACAAGTTCTCATACTCATGAGGCATCCATGATACTGACATGGACATCATTCCAACATACTCAATACATAAAAAGATGAAGAATAAAATATGACCCCCTTCAACATGGAGCCATCAAAAGCCTTAGATCTGCTGCTCAGATCCAAAACATAAATATGCAGCCCATACAAAATATCTCGGAACCCACGAGAATCAGAACTGCTTCGTTGGCCACTCGTCATGCAAGTGCCACAATTTCTTTGTCACATATAACTGATTGATTTGATGTGAAAGGAAGATAAGAAACAAATAGATAGAAGGAATAAGTTGATCTTGTTGACTTGTTGCAGCTTCTCTCTTCTCCTTCAGACCTATAACACGCATGCTATGCTGCAACAATTAATGAAAAAACAACATAATGAAAAGCATGCTTACATTGGCTTCTCCAACACTTAGCTTGTTGATATGAAGCTCTGCTGCAAAAACAGACATCGTCATTGAATTCGTGTCGTCGAATTACCCAAAAATGACTGTCAAATCGTCTCCATTCGAGTCAGACACTTTCAGGCCCAAGAGACACCTCTGCCTCGATTACTGTGCCACTGCATCTGCAATAAATGACTCATTATGGAATTAATATACTGAAGTTTTGTTCATATCAGGAAACTAACATCACCACTGCATTCGTGGTGTCATTTTACCAAAAAAAGACTGTCTCCACGTCTCGATCTGAGTCGGGCACTTTCTGGACCCAATAGGCACCCTCGCCTCGATTTACGTGTCAAAATCTGTACAGTCCGTACAGGACGTACATGCGCGCTCCACTCTCATGCTCTATGCACTGGTGTGTGGCTCCGAATGCAGACGCTGTCCTCGAATGAACTGCCCGAAACCCCCTTATATACAAATTCTGGGCAGTTATATCATAACTCAGGTGGTTGGCATGACAGTTAGCATAGCTGAACTTAGGCGTTGGTTTGGCCGAGATCCAGGGGTCGAATCCCATGGACCTCCACATTTTTGGCAAATAGTTATAACAACTTTGGCGTGCCCTGCCAAATCTGGCGGGCGACCACTAAAATAGCGGATATGGTGGAAATAGGCTAAATATAGTGGATTCGTTGGATTAAGCCCTTAAGTGGGTGGAAGAGTAAGGTCATGTGGCGCTGGTGCATGTGAACATGGCTGGGTCAAAAGCCTAGCCCCCCCATTTTGGCACCCTAGTGTAAACTTTGGATTTAAATAAGAATTAAATCATATGATAAACAAGAACCACCGTGTGGTGTAGTGGTAAGCGTTGATGTGTGGGTTCTTTGGGCTACTTGAAGGTCATGAGTTCCACTCTTCGGGAGTTGAATAAACTTTTGCACATTCCAGCCATGGGAGGGGTGCCACGTGGCAGCCCATGACTGGTCCACGTGGCACCATATAACTGGTCCACATAAAACTGCCACTTGTCACAATATGTTACGCCAATGAAGTTGACACGTGTCATCACCGAACGTGCCCATGTGTCTGCCATGCCACGTCATCTTTCCAACTCAGATTTGCCACGTGTCACCCTTGCAGTGGTGCCACGTGTCACTATGACTTTTCCCTGTTTGACCAAGTTTGACTGAACTTTGACCGCTTATAACTTTTGATCTGTAACTTTGTTTGATGAGTCATTTGTGTCGTTGGAAAGCTTGTGATGCGCTCTTCGTGATCATGTCATTTTAATGAATTTTTTGGAACTTTTAGTTTTTCCCTTTCTCTACTTGTTGAGGCCATTCTGAGCCTCCTAGGATGCTTCTGTGCATTCTGGGACACTTCTGAAACTTCTTTGATGTTCCCTAGATCCATCTAGATCACGCCTCCCAACTGAAAAGACGTTTGGTCCCCAAAAGTCATTACATTAAGTTTCATGTCCATTGGACTTACAATAAGAAACCCTTATCCAAACTACCTCACAAGGCCTAACAATATCAACATGTGCCAAAAGAAAAGAAGTGATATCAACAATTATCACTTTTACACAATACCCTTCCACAGGGTCTGAATCGCAACATGTGATTTACAAAAGATGGCCACTCTCAACTAACTCAAAAGGATTTTCCCCATTTGTTCGACCATTTTTCCGAACATGTCCTCTTTACCGAGCTATCTTTTCTCTGGTAGTTGGTCTTCTCCTGGTGGCGGATTTTCCTGTAACACTGCCTGACTGACTGTCTCTCTTGAAGATGTCTATCTGTTCTTCTTGTCCCTCTTTGGATGTAGATTTGGATGTAAGGCCCAACAAGTGGCCTCATGATGCCCATATCTGCTACAATGGTTGCAATAGCCTTTCTCCTTCATAGGTGTATTCCCCCTGCTCTTTTCCATGTGTGGAAAGCAATCTGTCATCCTCGTCCTTCTCCTGGTTGCCATAACCTTCCTGCACAAGGATTTTCTTTTCCAACACTGGGACAGTGCGTGGTTATTCAATCCACAAAAGGTGCATGGTCTTTGATGCCAAAAGCTATGTTTTATATGATTAACATGCTTATAATCAAATGGCATTTTAGAGTTTCGAGATTTCTTATACCTCAGTGAATTTCCTCTGAATTCAGACTGGAAAGAAGAGTTGGTCTCAACTCTATCACTGTGATGCTCATCTCTCCCTGGAGATGTCTCGAATCCTCGATCATGAGAAGTTGTGCTCTCGGCCTGCACTGAATCAATTTCATCTCTTGATGAATTGTTGACCTCTAGAGTCTCAGTGACCATCCTGGGGTCTTCTTCATGAATGGTTTTGGAGCTTTCTCCAACATCTTTTGGGACATAGCCTATCCTAGCATATCGAGGCCAAACCACTACCTCGATGGGACCCACAATACCTTGGCCATTGGTTCCAAGGCCTCCTCCTTCGTATCCCATTTTTCTCATCAGATTTAAGCCGATGCAAGAAGCATGTTGTTCAAGTGTTTCAAAAGAATCATCAACATTAATCAAGAAAGGAATTATACATGGTTTATTTACCTCTACCTCAAACTGGGACCCTTGGTCTGCTTCTTGAGATGTGTCCAGTTGTCCTTGGTGAGAAGGATCAGTGGAAGATGCTTCTAGGAATCCTCCTTGGTTTATCAATGCATGTAGGTCATCTTCATTTGCTTGAAAAAGTGTGCATGCATTTGCACTATCATTCTCACACCCATAACTGGTGAAGTTGCCATGGTCACAAGATGGTCTTATCACCGTCTCATTTGTAGAGCCTTCCCCTATCTGCATCTTCATGGCTTGCAACTGCTCTTGCAACCTTTGGTTCTCTTCTTCTGCAACATGCAACAATGTCTTCAATCCAACATTCTCCGCTTGAAGCATTTGGTTGAGCTCTTGAAGCTCATCGAACCATGATTGATTTAGTGACCTTGTCATCCTTAGATTCAACACCTGCAATCGGAATCAAGCCTTCTCTGATACCACATGATCTGAACCCGGGAGCGATAAGTTTCCAATAATTGGTTGTTCTGTCACTCCTTCAAAAGGGTCAGTAATAGATCGTTTTACTTGAGCGATTTGCAATAAAAGGTAAAGTTGAAGTCTTATGTGCTTGAGTTCGAAGTGAATGAAAACCTCTTTAGTCTTCCTTATGTGCAATATGCCATGCTTTCCTTTAACATCCTATGTGTGGAAATTCATGGAAAAAACAACATAAGAACATAATACACATAATGGATAAGACACTTCACTTGATAACGGATTTCACCCTTGCAATGGGCTACCTCTCCGGGTCATGCTCCAAATCCTGACTGCTTTATTCTTCTTGATGTAATGATGTCCCTCCTTTACAAGTTGTAAGGCCAAAGTCCCTCTTCGGTGACGGCAACAAGAGATCAGAATGTGATCAGGAATGTATCAGCTTCACAAGTTCTCATACTCATGAGGCATCCATGATACTGACATGGACATCATTCCCACATACTCAATACATAAAAATATGAAGAATAAAATATGAACCCCATCAACATGGAGCCATCAAAAGCCTTAGATCTGTTGCTCAGATCCCAAAACATAAATATGCAACCCATACAAAAGATCTCGGAACCCACGAGAATCAGAACTGCTTCGTTGGCCACTTGTCATGCAAGTGCCACAATTTCTCTGTCACATATAACTGATTGATTTGATGTGAAATGAAGATAAGAAACAAATAGATAGAAGGAATAAGTTAATCTTGTTGACTTGCTGCAACTTCTCTCTGCTCCTTCAGACCTATAACATGCATGCTATGCTGCAACAATTAATGAAAAAACAACATAATGAAAAGCATGCTTACATTGGCTTCTCTAACACTTAGCTTGTTGATATGAAGCTCTGCTGCAAAAACAAACATCGTCATTGAATTCGCGTCGTCGAATTACCCAAAAATGACTGTCAAATCGTCTCCATTCGAGTCAGACACTTTCAAGTGCAAGAGACACCTCTACCTCGGTTACCGTGCCACTGCATCTGCAATAAATGACTCATTCTGGAATTAAGCTACTGAAGTTTTACTTAGATCAGGAAACTAACATCACCACTACGTTCGTGGCGTCGTTTTACCTAAAAAGGACTGTCTCCACATCTCAATCCGAGTCGGACACTTTCTGGACCCAAGAGGCACCCTCGCCTCAATTTGTGTGCCAAAATCCATACAGTCCATACGGATTTCGTACAGGCCGTACATGCATGCTCCACTCTCGTGCTCTGTGCACTGGTGTGTGGCTCCGAATGTACACGTTGTCCTCGAATGCACTGCCCGAAACCCCCTTATATACAAATTCTGGGCGGTTATGTCATAACTCAAGTGGTTGGCATGGCAATTAGCATAGCTAAACTTAGGCATTGGTTTGGCCGAGATCCCGAGGTCGAATCCCACGGACCTCCACATTTTTGGGAAATAGTTATAACAACTTTGGCGTGCCCTGCCAAATCTGGCGAGCGACCACTAAAATAGCGGATATGGTGGAAATAGGCTAAATATAGTGGATTCGTTGGATTAAGCCCCTAAGTGGGTGGAAGAGTAAGGTCATGTGGCGCTAGTGCCTGTGAACAGGGCTGGGCCAAAAGCCTAGCCCCCCCATTTTGGCGCCCTAGTGTAAACTTTGGATTTAAATAAGAATTAAATCATATGATAAACAAGAATCATCGTGTGGTGTAGTGGTAATCGTTGATGTGTGGGTTCTTTGGGCTACTTGAAGGTCATGAGTTCGACTCTTCGGGAGTTGAATAAACTTTTGCACATTCCAACCATGGGAGGGGTGCCATGTGGCAGCCCATCACTGGGCCACGTGGCACCATATAACTGGTCCACATAAAACTGCCACTTGTCACAATATGATACGCCAATGAAGTTGACACATGTCATCATCGAACGTGCCCATGTGTCTGCCATGCCACGTTATCTTTCCAACTCAGCTGTGCCACGTGTCACTCTTGCAGTGGTGCCACGTGTCACTTTGACTTTTGCCTGTTTGACTAAGCTTGACTGAACTTTGACCGCTTATAACTTTTGATCCGTAACTCCATTTGACGAGTCGTTTGCGCCGTTGGAAAGATTGCGACGCACTCTTTGTGATCATGCCATTTTAATGAATTTTGGGGAACTTTGAGTTTTGCCCTTTCTCTCCTTGTTGAGGCCATTATGAGCCTCCTAGGATACTTGTGTGCATTCTGGGACACTTGTGAAACTTCTTTGATGTTCCCTAGGTCAATCCAGATCAATAAGTGTTGTGAGGTGGTCGGACGGACTCAACATAGGAGAAATGAGATGCTTGGAAGCTTAGGGAATCCAGGGTTCAAAATGTAGATCGCGGATCTTTTGGATGCAAAATGTATATCACAAAACATGGGATATGAGAGTTCGACCCCACCAACCCGGGAACCCGCGATTGTAGAAACGACTAAGTATGGGATAATGTGGTGGTCGAGCGGACTCAATATGTGAGAATGTGGATTGGATATGAAGATTCACGAGTCCGCCAACCCGGGAACCCACCGTTGTGAAAAAATGACTAAGTATAGAACTAGAAAGGGAGAATAGAAGGGAAAAAAGGAAAAGGGGAAAAAGGGTAAGTATAGAAAAGGGAAAAGAAGGGGAGAAAGGAAGTTGGGAAAATAGAAATGGGGAGGGAAATTTCGGAAGGGGGAATTGATCTCAACAAAATTCACGCTTTTTGGGAAGTACAGAATGGTCAAAATGCTTTGTTCTGGACGGATTCATGGCAACAACTCCCTCCGCTGCAAACAATGGAAAATTTATGCCCCTTTAAGGACCACATCCAAGGGTTAGAGAACCTCAAAGTCACCAACCTTTGGCTTAATGTCTCTCACCATCCACCCTGGCGCAACTGGAAAATGCTTCCACAAGATCTCCACACTCCAGTAGATTGTGAATTGCAACCATGGGATACCATAGTGATCTAAAGGAAGATCTTTATTAGTGAGGATTCAAACATTCTTCGTTGGGGGTATACCCCCTTCGAAACTTTTAAAATCAAATAGGCCTACTACCTTCAGGAAAATTTCACAATCAACCGAAAGAGCACATTTGACACATCATCTGGAAAACCAAACCATGGCCAAAAGTCTCCACCTTTCTTTGGATCATGGTTCAGAATCAAATCCTAACTTGGGACAACCTCAGGCGACAAGGCTTCATCAGATGCTCAATTTTATATCTTTGTTAGCAAGATGAAGAAACTATGGAGCATATATTCAATCAATGCCCCAACAGTGGGGAGATATGGGATCATGCCTCTCAAATCATGAGGAAAACCATCAAAGAAAGGAATAGCACCATAAGCACCATCAAGAACTGGGGAATTGAGGTCTACAAAATCCCACTCCTAAACAAGATTTGGTAACTCCTGCTAGGCTTCATTGTGTGGAAGCTATGGAAATAAAGGAACATATGTATCTTCCATTCCCAAGCTTCCACCCCTGCACATATGTAGTCAAGGATTTTCAAGAACATACATGAAGCCATCCATGCTCAACCCTGGACCCAAGAAGACTTACCCACTAAACCTCGTGAATATCTCAATCTTTCTTCCTAGCAGCTGATGACACCCGAAACCCCTCCTAATTTTATTCCTCCCCTTAATTCCATTTCCCTAAGCCCCTCCACTTAGAACGTCCCCCACCTATCTTCTGTAAATTAAATTTTGATGGTGCCTCAAAGGGTAATCCTAGCCCAACCGGATTTGGGGTGGTTATCAGAGACAACACATGCCAACTCCAATGCCTCATCGCGGGACATCTGGGACATGATACAAATAACTAAACAGAACTTTGGGGTCTCATAAGAGGAATGCAATTAGCCTATGATCTAAATCTAACTCAACTCGTTATTGAAGGGGACTCCAAAATAATCATCTCTCTTGCAACCAAAATCATAAACATAACTGATCCAGAGAAAATCACTCCAAGTTGGCGCCTTTTGGGCCCTCTAAATAACTTACAAGCCCTTCTTCATCCTTCTCTCACTCTTATCACCTCTCACATAAGACGTGAGACTAATAAGGTCATTGGAAAATTGGCTAAAGAAGGAGTCACTTCTCAAACAAAGGCTATCCTTATCAATGCACAACATCATACGACTTCACAATTGTTGATTCAATGTAGGGAGTTGGCTCTACAAGACTGTCCCTCCCCAGATGGGATGACATTTGTCGATCCCATGCTACCTGACACACATGAAAATAAAGCAGTTAAATCCCCTCTCCGCCAGCCTCCCCCTCAGTCCAGTCACCATGCTTAGCATTCATGCTGGGAGGGAGATAATGCGTCATAACAACAAGGAAAGATTAATGACACACATTCAACACCAATTATGGCTCACCAGAGTAGGTACGGGGCAGCTGGGTGACATCAAATCAATCCCCATGGATCCTTTCCCTGTCATATCAATGGTTTTAATAGAGTTGAGACTTCACAGTGGTTATTTTATCCTGCCTACGCAATCGACTTTTCATTCCATGCCTGAATTTTCTTTACATTGGGGCCGCGTTCCCGGACCCGTGGATTCCATTTCCCCTTTGGTGTCCATCTCTTGTATGCACTCAACCTTCATCCCCATTAGTTCTCTCTTCCCCCTGGTGCCTAAGAATTGTCTACATTTCACCATCTCTCCATGTTGTGTTTACACCATGCCGCATGAAAGGGGCAAACCCAAACGTGGGTTGACCTACTATAGCTTTGTAGCTCAACATCGTCGTACAGGCCCTTCCTTGGCCCCCTCTCTGCCTCCCAACCCATTCACCAATCCTATCGGCCCACCTCATTCTGATCAAAATTGGCGATCCAGGTGGATATCGGTGGCCACCCACCTTTTCCAGCTGGCTCAAAATAGTTTTTTGGCAATTTACTATTTTTAGCAGTTTTAACTTCCGGGGCCATTTGGAAGGCCTAAATGAAGGTTTTTCGGGATCGAGCTTCTCATTGATAGATAAATGAATGATTGAGCCCTCAAAATTAATCTCTTCGATGATACCTTTCCAACGGGCTATCATACGCCTAAAACGGAGAATGTATGAAAAAGTTACGACCCCGGGAAGTTGATGTACTAACTTACCCACACGGGGCCCACATGACTTTTGGCGCTTCATCTCCTAGGGCTAGGTTTTTGGATGTCTAGGTTTTTTGACATTCATGTTTATTGTAAAAATGCCTTCAGAGCCTCATTTTAATGATCTTATGGCGAATGAGCGCAACTGTCACATCTCTTCTCAGAGATAAGCCACCACCATTCCAACAAGCTTGTTTCCGCTGCATTTTATAGTTTCAGCGTATTTCCTTATTGAATAGAAAACCAGTTTTACTATATCTCTGTTATTTTGTGTTAAACACCTATTAATAATATATAGTCATTTTTTTCTGCTCATACAATCCGGATCATTGGTATCAAAGCAGTCTGCTCCTTGTTGTCTTAATGCATGTCCCCATCGAGGTCGGAGTACAAAGAGTTGGGTCTCGAGCTTGTTTCTCTTGAGGACAAAAGCTCTCGCACGCCCAAGCGACCTCTCATGGTAGGAGAAAATAAAGATGACGGGACAGGATATCCTTTCAAACTGTTGATTGAGGAATCCCTCAAGCAACAAAGGAACGAGATGATGGATAGTTTCGTACAAATCCTTCAATGGCTACCAATAGGCGACGCATCTTCTTCGAGCGGAGGTGTCGCCCCCTTCAAGGTACAAATAAACTTTGATATTCCTATATTTGAATTTTAGATAGACGCAAATGCTGTAGACGAGTTGTTGAATCTACTAGAAGCGTATTTTTCTGTCCATAACTTTTTGAATAGAGAAAAAATTACTTGTGCGCTCCTCAAAGTCGTTCCCCATGTCAAATATTGGTGAGAAACTTTCTGTGAGAAAAATGAAACAGAGGAACCCTCATTATTTACAGTCACGACCACCTGGGAATCCTTCATGGATGTTATTAAGGAACAATACTACCCTGTCGGAAGTTATGATGACTTGTATACCAAATGGACCACACTGCAGCAAGAAAGAGACCAAACAATGACAGATTTCACAAATATCTTCCATACCTTGCACACCAAGCTGGGTATCAAATATTTAGAGCAACATATGGTGCTCAAGTATCGCGATGCTCTGCATAGATACATCCAGATCGAAATGGAATTTCTCGACATCTCATCCTTGGGCGTGGCCTACCGATATGCCGTCAAA
This sequence comes from Picea engelmannii, assembly GCA_009831015.1. Lineage (NCBI taxonomy): Eukaryota > Viridiplantae > Streptophyta > Pinopsida > Pinales > Pinaceae > Picea > Picea engelmannii. Next base: position 85,197 of record ML803187.1, on the reverse strand, counting down.
ATCGAGCAGAATCTCAAACAAAAGACGCGACAATTAGAGCCTGGGAACCCCTCATAACAAAAGCCAGGAAAGGGGGGGCCCAACCCACAGTACAAAGGATAGAGAAAAGATGGACAATATCAGGACAACCCGTCCAAGCCGCAAGCAAAGAAGGACACCAGAAAGACAAAGAAAGATATCAGGAAGTGGTGCGACTTCCATAATAGCCCTTGGCATAACACTGTTGACTACCGCTCAAAGCAGTCGCTGGTGGATGAAGTGAAAACCTCTGAGCCAGATGTGGGTTCTGACTCTGAGCTAGAACCAGAAAGGAGAAGACAGATCATTGACGTGGAACCCAGTTCCACCGTTGCTACCACCAAGCTCCAGCTTGGTGAACTAGACGATCCAGAAGAAGGAGAATGCCTCTTCCATTCACAGATGTGGGTAAAAGGCACCCCGTTGCAATTCATCGTTGATAGAGGTATCCAAAAGAACCTCATCTCAGCAGAGGTCATCAAGCGGTTGCCCCTGCTGACAATGTCGCACCCACAAACCTACACCATCGGATGGCTCTGCCAAGGAAGCGATCTTTGCGTCAGCCAATAATGTCGACTGTCGTACGACATCAAGCCCTTCAAAGACCAGGTATTGTGTGATGTTTCTCCTCTCGAAGTTTGCGATGTTCTTTTGGGCCAACCTTATTTATGGAAATGTCATGTTGTATATGACTCTAGGCCTCATAGTGTTATTATTACTTTGAATAGGAAATTGTACAGGATACCTGAGGCAGTCCCACCTAGTGCTATTTCCTTGATCTCTGCTAAGCAATGCAGGAAGGTCATCTCTCAGACGAGGAAGTTTGTCTTCTTCGTGATTCACTCTTAGAATAAGTGAAAGATCACAGCCACATCCAAGGTCTCTATGGCCAACCTCTCCACACAGTAGAAGCAAGTAGATAAGGTCATGGAAGAATACTCAGATATCTTCTCCTCACCTACTCGAGTACCTCTGCACTGCCAGGTCAAGCACCCCATCAATCTGACCCTCGACGCATCGTTGTCCAATGGGCCAGTCTATCGCCACTCTCTGTTAGAGAATGAGGAGATCAAGTGATAGATCCAAGAACTGTTCCACAAGGGGCACATCCGTCCCATCTCATCACCTTGCGGGAGCCCAATCGTGTTGGTACAGAAGAAATATGGAACCTGGCTAGTCTGCATTGATTAACGGGCTCTGAATAAAATCACAGTCAGAAAACGGTACCCGATTGACATCCTTGATCAACTCATGGGGGGAAAATACTTCAGTAAGATTTATCTGAAGTCTGGTTACCACCAGGACCCGATAGAACAGACAGATGTATGGAAAACCGCCTTCAAGTCAAAGGAAGGCCTTTTTGAATGGTTGGTCATGCCCTTTGGTTTGACAAATGCTCCAGCCACTTTCATGAGGATTATGGACGATATCTTGCAACCATTCACCAATACTTTTGTAGTGGTGTATCTGGATGACATTCTCATTTACAACAAGACTTGGGCTAAACACTTGCAACATATTCAGCAGGTTCTCCAGACCTTGCGACAACACAAGCTATATGCCAACTTGGAAAAATGCTTCTTCGGCATGGAGAGGGTCCATTACTTGGGCTACATCATTGATCAACATGGCGTACATGTGGATCCAACCAAGATCCAATTCATCCGTGATTGGCTAGCCCCAACCACACTCACTGAGCTTCAAAGCTTCTTGGGCCTTGCCAATTTCTACCCCAGGTTCGTGTTGATATTCTCCCATATTGCATGGGCCCTCAGCCAAATAACTAGGGGTGGTGGTAAGGCGAAATTTGTGTGGCGTCGGTCCCAACAACAAGCATTCGATGATTTGAAGAATTGCTTGTACTCAACCCAAATACTTTCACTACCAAACATGCAACATCCCTTCGAGATCGAGACAGATGCTTCAGACTATGCGGTGGGTGTCGTTCTCACTCAGCACGACCACCCCGTGTCCTATCATAGTGAGACACTATCAGATGTTGTTCGTAAGTACCCTACTTACGAAAAATAAATGTACTCCATTGTGCAAGCCTACCGCCAGTGGAGACATTACATTCTTGGGAAGGAGACAATGATCCACACTAATCATAAGCCACTGCAATTCATGTAGACATAAGGAAAACTGCAGAATGATCGCCATCAAAAGTGGTCCACATACTTGCAGCAATTCCACCTCAACATCTAGTATAAAACAGGAAGCATTAATCACGTCGCTGATTGCCTCAACAGACCACCAGTCACGACACTCACCACGGTGCTAGACTCATGTGACCATGAGACCTCTAGATGGCCCCAACTCTGTGAGACAGACGCTGACTTCGCCACCACCTACCAAATGTTGGGTGCACACGCAGTTGTCAATAATTTCCATCTTTAGGATGGGTTGTTGTGTCGTCTGGGCCATATCTGTGTTCCATCAAGCGAGCAAGCGAAGCTGATATGGGAAGCCCACTACAGTCAAGTGGAAGCACACTTCAGTGTCGAAAAGACAATGGTGATGCTACAGAAACATTTCTACTAGCCAAAACTTCGACAGGAGGTCAACAAGTATATCAGGTCCTGCACTGCCTGCGCTATTGCCAAACCGAACACTAAGAAACTGGGCCTGTACACCCCTCTTCCTACTCCTAACAGGCCATGGGAATCCATCTCAATGGACTACATGTCGGGCCTCCCATCCACCAAGTGGGGAAATGACTGTGTTTTTGTGGTTGTTGATCGCTTTTCTAAGATGGCGATTCTGGTTTCCTGCAAGAAGAACATCACAATAGAGACCACTGCCAAGCTCTTCTTTGAACGACTCTGGGTACATTTTGGAATCCCACAAACCATTGTCTCATATCCGGACAGCCGATTTCTCAGCACATTCTGGTTGAGCCTCTGTTCACTGTTGGACACCAAGCTCACCAAATCCACAACCTCCCATCCCCAGACAGATGGCCAAACCGAGGTCGTAAATCGAATGATTGTGCATATCCTTCGCATGTATAATTAAAATCACCCTCGAACATGGGTTGAGAGCCTTCCCTATGTCCAACATAGATACAACTGAGCCCTGCATAGCTCAACCGGCCACAACCCCTTTCAAGTGGGGTTGGGATTCCAACCATTGGGTCCCATAGATGTTGCACTTCCCCTTGCGATCACCTCGACCAACTCATCTCTTGCTCCAATTGAAGCTGACAAAGCCACCCGATTCATTGAGCAGATCCAACACATCCGCCAATAGGTTCAGGATATCCTACACAAGTCTAATGAAAAGTACAAGCAACTTCATGATCAACATCATGTGCTACATAAGTTTCAGGTGGGCGACAAAGTTTGGTTGCACTCGCAGAAAGAACGCCTTACAGGACCCCATCAGAAGCTTCTCCCACTTCATTATGGGTCGTACACCATCACCAAGGCCATGGGGAATAATGCTTTTGAGCTCAACATTCCTCCTTTCCTTGGCCTGCACCCAGTGTTCAACGTGGATCTCCTTCACCCTTATTGCCCACCATTATTGGACACCTCAGACGTAGCAGAACAACTGACACCAACAGAACTCAACCCCGAATGCATACAACGGGAATCCAGTGATCAGATTGTGGACACACAGATCAAGGGCACTCGACAACAAAGGATCCAACTTTATCAAGTCGTCAAAGCACGACATCTCCTGCACCAAGGCAAGTGGCTCACCCGGGGCCAAATTCAACAAAAATTTCCTCATCTGATGGGGGAACTCAACACAATGGAGACCATTGCTTCCTAAGGATGGAGGATTGATCCAGGTGGATATTAGTGGCCACCCACCTTTTCCAACTGGCTCAAAACAGTTTTCTAGCAATTTTGGTAATTTACTATTTTTAGCAGTTTTAACTTCCGAGGCCATTTTGAGAGCCTAAAAAAAGTTTTTTCGGGATCGAACTTCTCAATCATAGCTGAAGGCATGATTGAGCACCCAAAATGAATCTCCTTGATGATACCTTTCCAACGTGCTATCATACGCCTAAAATGGAGATCGTATGCAAACGTTACGACCCTGGGAAGTTGATGTACTAACTTTCTCGGACAGGGCCCACATGACTTTTGGTGCTTCATCTCCTAGGGTTAGGTTTTTGGATTTCTAGGGTTTTTGGAATTCCTATTTATTGTAAAAAGGCCTTTAGAGCCTCATTGTAATGATCTTCTGTGGAATGAGCACAATCATCACATCTCTTCTCAGAGATAAGCCGCCACCATTCCAGCAAGCTTGTTTCCGCTGCATTTTACAGTTTCAGCTTATTTCATTATTGAATAGAAAACCAATTTTATTGTATCTCTGTTATTTTGTGTTAAGCACCTGTTAATAATTTGTAGTCATTTCGTTATGCTCATAAAATTTGGATCAATTGGATTGACAATTCTCAACTTCCCCTTGGCAATTTGGTGCCAATGCCTCAAAATTTCGACCCTGTGATTGCTTTAGGTGACTGTCCAATAGAGGAAGAAAATCCTCCGAGTTGGATGGAGGATACCATTGTGCTCACTAAACGAATTGTCAATTCCATCCCCCCTATGCATCATGCGACAACTCTGGGCGGTTATGTGATAGAGGAAGAAACTCCTCCACATTGGCTGGAAGATTCAACAAGGTGAACAACCCCAAATGACAATGCAATGTTCAATGGGACCACCCGGACAAACTTGGACCACTGTCTAGCTGAGGAGGAGACTCCTCCAAAATGGTTTGAGGGAGCAACAACACAACCAACTTTAGATTCCCATGACTTGTCCAATGTTGCAAGCTCGGGGCCAGAACTGCACAGTCCACGCAGATTCTCGGAGGATCATCTACAATTAATTTTTGAAATGTGTCGGGACATGGCGAACCAACTTCATCGCCAAAGCACCCTTAGTCATCACATGGACCTCCTATTCGACTCCTTGTCAAACGAGCCTGCCAACCGTTCGTTTTCACTTTCCGCCATGATGGATGTCTGGGTTCGCCAAATCTCTAGTTTTCTTATTGCCATGTTATCATATCTAGATAAGATACATTTGCAGTTATATTTTGCACTAGTTAGACTATGGTTCTGGTCTACCGACATGCCTATCAGTTTTGTAGGTCACCTGTTTTGGTTTTCGTGCATGTGACAGAATAAGTGGCAAACTTTGAACTATATATAATTATGACGAATTTTTAAGGTAATATAATCTTTTTGATTTACTAAAAAAACAATTTGTAATCATTAAAACACAAAATTTAAAGTATAAAATATATATATATATATATATATATATATATATATATATATATATATAT
>ML803187.1:43983-71476 GCA_009831015.1 Picea engelmannii | reverse complement strand
CCTGGAAGATTCGGTGTTGTTGAATGTCTCAGGAGAATCTACAACCAAGGAACTATGGGATAAGTTGGGGAATTTGTATCAATCAAAGTCCCTGGTAAACAAGTTGTTTCTTCGAAAGAAGTTGTATCATTTTAGGATGGAAGATGGAGATTCTGTGACAGAACATCTAAATGCCTTTAATACTCTGGTAAGTCAACTTGGCTCTGTTAATATTACGATTGCAGAAGAAGATAAGTGTATTACTTTGTTATGTTCTTTGCCAGACTCTTGGGATAATCTGATTGTAGCAATAGGTAGTACCACTCAATCTACATTGAAGTATGAGGATGTAGTTGCATCCTTGTTATCTGAAGAGATGAGGCGAAAACACATGGATGGTCACAACACATATGCTTTATTTGTAAGAGGGCGTACCCAAGACAGGAACCATGGTAAGCATTCGGGGTGGAGATCTAAATCTACAGGTAGATCTAAGTCTCCAGGAAAATCTTTGAGGAAATGTTGGAAGTGTGGTAAAACAGAGCATTATAAGAAAGATTGCAAGTCTAAGAAGGTTGAAAAACCAAAGGGATAAAAGGTTGAAAAACCAAAGGCAACTAGAAAGGTATAGTCCACCTGATTTTCGTTCCAATTTTGCTTTATCTATTATTGATGATGATCCCAGAACTGTCAGGGAAACAGTGAATTCAGAGGATAGTAAACTATGGAAGAAGGCCATGGTTGAAGAAATGGATGCCTTAGATAAGAATGAGGCATGGGATATAGTTGAGTTGTCAGCTGGAAGAAAATCTGTTGGTAGCAAATGGTTGTTTAAGAAGAAGTTTAATGCAGAAAGAAAAGTGGAGAAATACAAAGCTCGACTAGTAGCGAAAGGTTATTCCCAGGTAGAGGGAATTGACTTTGGTGAGATTTTTTTTCCTGTTGCTAAGTTAACTTCTATTAGATTTATTTTATCTATTGTTGTTTCGTTTGATCTTGAAGTGGAACAAATGGATGTGAAAACAACATTCCTACATGGGGATCTAGAAGAAGAAATCTACATGAAGCAGCCGGAAGGCTTTGTAGTGAAGGGAAAGAAAGAGTTGGTCTGTAAGCTAAAGAAGTCACTATATGGTATGAAGCAATCACCTAGGATGTGGTACCAAAAGTTTGATACATACATCCTTGAATTGGGATTTGTGAGAAGCAGGGTTGATCACTGTGTATATTCCAAGCAGGTTGGTAATCACTTCATTTATGTAGTGTTGTATGTTGATGACATTTGTTGGTAGGAAATAACATGGATGTTATAAAGGAGGTGAAATCACAACTATCCTCCAAATTTGACATGAAGGATCTCGGTGCTACTAACTTCATTCTGGGAATGGAAATTAAAAGAGATCGTGCAAACATGAAACTGTGGTTGAATCAGAGAAAATATGTTGAGACGATATTGCATAAGTTTAATATGCATGGAAGTAAACCGGTCAAGGTTTCTATTCCTATAGGTGTAAAGTTATCTGCAGATCAGTGTCCCAAGCCACAGGAAGAAGAAGATGACATGTCCCATGTTTTGTATGCCAGTGCAGTTGGTAGTTTAATGTATGCAATGGTCTGTGCTAGACCGAACATTGCACATGCAGTGGGAGTTTTGAGCAGGTATATGTCAAAACCAGGGAAGGAGCATTGGACAACAATAAAGAGGGTCTTTAGCTATTTGTGTGGCACTACCAATTATGGATTGTGCTACCAAGGAAGACCATGATTGGGCAAAGTGGTGGACATACATGGCTTTGTTGATGCAGACTGGGCTGGAGATCTGGATCGCAGAAGATCTACAAGTGGGTATGTGTTTAACCTATTTGGAGGAGCAATCAGTTGGATGAGAAAAAGACAGGCCATAGTGGCACTCTCAACTACAGAAGTTGAATACATGGCAGCCACTCATGCAAGCAAGGAAGCAGTATGGTTACAAAGATTGTGTTCAGGTATTGGGTTGGTACAACAAGCAGTGAGATTAGATTGTGAAAGTCAGAGTGCAATCTTCCTGGCAAAGAACCCAACTTATCATTCGAAGACAAAGCATATTGATGTTCAGTATCACTTTGTGAGAGACATGNGAAAATAAGGTGTTGCTGGAAAATGTTGACATTTTGAAGAATGTTGCAGATTCATTGACAAAGTCTGTAAGCACAGAAAAGTTCTCCTGGTGTAGAGTAATAATGGGAATTATTGCCCTGGATTGTTGACTATATAATATTGGGACCCCTGGATGCAAAGAAAACAACAAGTGGGAGAATGTTGGGTATGTGTTATATTCTTTGCATGTGTGTGTGTGGGCGCGTCAGATTCAACAACTGCGTCTGACGATCGCTCGTAGTAGTGCTCTGTTTGTGTCGGGTGCGCTGGGCGCTTTCCTAGGGGGGTCCCAGGGGGGGGCAGGTATGCCCCCCCTGGTTATGTGCAATGTTCGGCACCGGACGTTAGCCCGAGGCCGACGGGGTTCGAGGTAGCGCCCCAAAATTTGTTTTGGGGCGGATTTTGCTATCTGCGGGGATTAAGGGATTAGGATTTTGGTATCTACGGAATACCTAAAAACATTGTATATATTGTATGGTGAATGGTGAAATTCGATATAATGAATATAAGAAAGGTTTTCCCGGTTGAGGGTTTCCGGTATAAAATCTCTGTGTACTTTGTGTATGATCCATTGATTAAATTTTGTTTTACTTAAGAATCTATATGCATTGCTTTAATTCACAGGTTTAAAACTTACAAAATAAATGTGTGGATGCTAACTACTTTGATCTGTGTGTGTGTGTTGTTTGGCATGGTTAAAAAATGTTTAATGGGACAACCAGATTTTAGTGATACGAGAACACACTTAAATCACATTTGTATATTTCAACTTTTTGAGGTCTTCCCACCAAACAGATTCTCTGCCATTCAAATTAAAAATGACCAATCTAGTCTTCTTCATGTTCCTAGAGTAGTCATGTACTTGAAAATATTTCCTTATTCCAAGAATCCATGCTTTAGCTTCTTCTTCACCTGATTTCACCTCACCATCAAAGGTAGATGGTTTTACTTTTCTAGATTCCCCCTATAAACTGTCTCTAGAATGCCTCTTCTTCTTTTGTCTATAAGAATAAGACCTTGAACCATTGTTTTTTGAATCGTCAGAAGTAGTTATATCCTTGTTTGATGAGTCTGATGGTTTATATGTCCCATCACTGGATGTCTGATTTTTAATCATGTGGAACCTCTTCCTTGAAGTATTTTTACCAGTATTACTTGAAATTCTTCCTTGATGCATTTGTTTCTGAATTTAAGTCAAACTCTACAAATAGGGAAACACTTAATTCATTTTGTTCTACTTGATCTTTTATTGTCTTTTCATTATTTTCTCAATGACTATGAAGTTCTACTTTCAAGATCCTCATGGTTTCTTCCATGTTTGGAGGAGTCTCAATATCTCTCCTTTCATTAGAATCAGTTTTCTACAGGTGTGGTAAATCCTCCAAGATAATACTTGGTCAATTGCCCAAGACTAATTGTTTGCATTTGTGTGAACACTAGTCACCCTTTCTCTCTGTGTGTTAAAGCAACATAAAATAAAATCAAAAGTTAGTTTTAACATAACACCAAAATTTATTGTCATTCATTCTTCTTTGAGTCCATACAACCCCTAGTGTTGTAATCTTGACTTTGATACCAATTTGTAATGTACCCATATGCTAAAACAAGACTAACATTGACATATTTTTTTTCTTTTTCTTTTTCAAAATTCAACAAAAACAAAAAAAACTAGGTGAGCTTAGTTCATGCAATGTAAAGTACACTAGCCTACATGAAACAACAACATAAATTTATAAAATATGTGAGTCTCAAGGGTTGTTTCAAGTTGAATATAAAATTATCTTATATCTAGCTAAGGATATCATAAAAATGTTGTCCTAAAAAAATGTGTTACCTAATAATTGTACTAGCTAAAGACTCATTTAGAACGTATTCTTGGCATGTGCTCAAGATTCCCTGTTATATTTTTAATATTGACTATTGATAAATACTCTAAATCTTCTACTCCCTGTCTAGAACTATATATCTTTTCTACATAGTCATCTCAAGAAAACAATCTAAAGTTGATGTTAAACTAACATTGACGAATTAGATACATAGCCTATACATAAACCTCTATATCATCAACCACAAACTAGACACTTTAAATGTCACTTTCCACTGCATGTAGCTATGTAACAGCTATATGTGTTACAAGCTTTAGATACTATCTAAGCTTACTAGTTTTCATGGAATTGGTATAATTTTTCCAAATATTATATTTTTAGTTTCAAATTTACATAACATCTAAATTGCAATGGTTTTTATTGTAGTAATATAATTTTGCTAGAAGGAATATTTTGATGTTGTTCTAAGTTGGATTTGTATACCCACATTCTACCATTGAATTAGGCCATTCCTAATTATAAGTAGTTGTTACAATATCAATATTTACACTAGTATATTTTGCATAGTTACTTTAAAGTACATAATTTTATAAGGCAAATACGTAAAGAAAAGATTTTCATCGACTACAAGATAACACCTTGAATAATAAGCTTGACTTGGAACCCCATCAAAGCCTCCATTTCTCAAACTGCAAGAGTGGCACATTGACAAACTACACATGTATGTGAATGCCTACATCGAATATTTATTGTTTCAAATGCATACATCCTTGCCTTAGATGTGGATAAATTATGTCACAATTATTTTTTATGTTAAAATCATATTACACAAACCAGTTATTTAAGACCTGGTAGTTACTCCCCCAAGCTAAATGATTCATTATTAAGAATTGATATCCAATAAGGTACTTTTAAAATTCTAAACCAAGGCACCAAATAAATAGAACTCAAATATGTCGTAGATTTGGTTTTCATTTATATACACACTCAAACACTAAACAAAATAGTGATGCTTTCAGATAACTCACAAGCTTCCCCAGTTTTCCTTTGGAAGTCCTAATAATGAGTAGAATAGTAGAACAAAATGTTGAACAAGTTCAAAATGTTGTCCTGGGACAAAGTCATAGAATGAACATGGTAGACTGGAAAAATAGTCGATCCAGTTGCAGATATTTTCACATATAAAAGAGTAGAAAACACCTGTAAGCTGCAACCAAAAAAAATGTGCTGATACAAGAATGTGCAACAACCCAAACTGGATGGAAAAAATTAATCTGAAGATCAGAAGTAACTATATTTGATCACAATAGTACATAAATTATTTCACCCTTACTCAACATTGCCAGTGAAAGACATAAATTGGTCAATTGCCAAAATCATCGACACCATGTAAAATTTTGAATCTTTCCTTCCACAACAACTCGTGGACCAGTTTTCAGACTGTTTTAAACTAGTGATTTGTAAATTGAAGGAAGATATGTTTTTTTGAAGGTAGATATAATGTAGAATATACAAGTGGGGAATATGAAAATATAATCCTTACTGCTGGTAGTTACAATTAACACACCAAAGATGCTTATGAATATAAAAGCCAAGGGAAGCTAAATGAAATTCAAAGCATCAGACTGTTTGTGAACACAACAATCATATAAGCTCATAATGATAGATCTCATAGTTAAGGAAGCCCATAGTTTGAGAAACTTGTACATTTTTCAACATCTTCCAGAAGTTTCAAAAAAACAATATGAATTTTTCCCAGCAATGTTTACAATCGTCTTTGTTTGAAGTAAAATTGGAGGTTGTGCAGAGGCTTTCTTTAATCGATTAATCTCAGGGCGGCTCAATGCATCGAACTCACCAAAATCATATGTGTGAAAAGATCTTTCAACATCAGTTTATATAGTATAGTTTTTCAAGTGTTTTTCAGATTTAAGAGCCCCTTCCCAAAACAAAACTAAGTCCCAAAGCCCCATTTTTATCTTATTTGAAAAAACAAACAAACTAAAAAGGTTGTATGGATGAAGTGAAAGCACTCATTAGTGTTGGACAATAAAATTCGAAGATCACCAAAACAAGAAAATAACAAAAACTGAAAGGCGTTGATATAAAGGATTTAGGTTTTTTCCAAAAGACAAATTTTCATGAGTGTTGAAAAAAGAAATTTGAAGTATGCATAAAGGAAAAGAAGTAAGGTTTTTTTTCCACGAGAAAAATACTCTTTATATTCAAAAGGATATAAAAATTTACAAAGACCGTTCACACGGCAGGCAGCTCTCCTAGGAAGAAATGCATAAAGCTTGGATCTTTCATGACTGTCAAGAATTTCAACTCAAATTCTCATCTGTGATCGGCTTCCGTTCAAAGGTTTTCAGACTCAAACTGTAAATGACGAGTCAAAGCTTAATCTTGTTGGCTGGTCCTTCATTGCCATCCTCCCAAATTGTAAAGCAGATATGGCCCGATGGAAGATGCAATGCATTTTTTGAAAGGGTATCTGCCTCGCTGTTTTCTTCTCGGAAAATGTGTTGGAAAGAGAGTTTTCTAAACAACAAAGCTGCTTCTTTGGTTCTCTCTTTCCAGCATCCAAGGACTGCTACCTGGAAGTCAGCAAGACCATTTAACCAGTCGATAGTAAGTTTTGAGTCTCCAAGCAGAATCAATTCTTCGGTGTATCGACTTGCCAGGACAAGAGATGCCCAAGCACCTAACAGTTCTGCATTTGTGTTTGTTCCTTGTCCGCAATTCATGGTCCAGCGAATGCAGGTGTGAGGGTTTAGAATAATTTCCCCCCCAACTCCACAAAGAGCACCTCCTTGTTGAGAGGCTCCATCGAACCAGGCAACTGTCCTGTCAGTGGAGAAAACAAAAGTGTGTAGAGAGAGGGGCAGAGTCTTTACGATCGTACTAGTGCTTGAAGCTTCAGCAAGAAAGTGGTTTGATATTCTTTTTATTGAAGGTGTTCTCTCTTGAAAAATTGCTTCGTTCCTAGCCTTCCATACACGTCAGCAGAGGTGGACGGGGAGCATTGTATGAATGTTGTTATCCTTAAACCAAGTGCAAAAGCAGTCTCGAATGCTGGAACCCGACCATGGAGAGATGATCTTCAGCGCAGATGAAAGGTTTGACCAGATCGCTCGAATGAAGGAACAGTGAAAAAAAACATGGAGCGTGGATTCACTGGCAGACTTGCAGAGGATACATCGGTTCGGGCCCTCCCAGCCCCGAGCTTGCAGCTTTTCCCACATTAATAATTTGTTTTCGATCAGGAGCCACACAAAAAGTTTGAGTTTCATAGGGCAGTTGTCCCTCCAAATTCTCTGTCTCCAGCTAGCTTTTAGAGGTTTCCAGCTATTTGTTGCCAATGCCAGATAGACATTTTTTGCATTGAGCTGGCCAAAGCCATCTCCTCCCGTCCAAAAAATTGAATCCGATTTCTCTTGTAATCTTAGGCCCGAATCTTTGATAAGCTTGATGAAGCCGTCCCATTCGGATAAAAACTCGGGATCCAGTTGAAGATCCGATCCATTGAGCCAAGTGTCACCAAACGGTCCTTCTGAGGTATGATAACAGAATTGATTCAAGAAGATGAGGCTCTTGGCTTGTAGGTGCGCTAGAAGAGAAGGAGAGAGTAAGACTTTTCTCCCCAATCCCAGGAAGCTGTCTCTGCCAACTTCAATTAAGCATCCATTACCCAGATTCCACGAGATCCACTGTAAAAGAATCGGAAGGGAGGATAAGAGATGTTTCCAGGTTCGAGAGCCTTTTGAAGGGCGTCCGGAGGCGAATCTGATCCAAAGGTGAACCGGGATATGACGGAGATATTTTGCAGTGATAACTCTATTCCATAGGCCCGGTTTCGTTAAAATTCTCCACAGAGTGTTAGTCGTGAGCGCTTTATAAAAAAGAGGCAGATTTTTGAGGCCCCAACCTCCCATCAGCTTTGGTTTAGATAAAACCTCCCATTTGCTGACATGAAAGCCCTTGTTCTTTTTACTGCCAGTCCAAAGGAAGGAGAAAATGAGTTGACGAAGAGAAATCAAAATAGTTGCCGGGATGTGGGCTAATGCCATCCAAAAAACCGGGATACTTTCCAGTACAACCTTTATCAGAACATATCTTCCTCCCATAGAGAGAAATCTATTATGCCAGTTATGTATTCTGCCTTCAAATTTGTTAATTAACCAGGTCCAGTCATGTTTTGTGTAGCAGGAGGATTTTAAGAAGTAACCCAAAAAGGAAAATCCCTTTGATAGCTCCAGTGATGTAATTCCATACAGCTCTTTTAAATCTGATTGCAAAGGTTCATGGACATTTGAAACTAGGAAGACCGATTTATGGACATTGATTTCTAAACCTGAAACATTACAAAAGGAAATTAGTATAGAATGAATGGTGGTCCATTCAGCAAGATTTGCATTCGACAAGATCAACACGTCATCAACAAAAAGGATATGCAGGATATGTGTCAGTCCCGCGACTTTTATCCCTTTCAAATGCCCTTCTGCTTGTTTGTTCTTGAGTAAAATGTTGAGACCTTCCAGGGTGAAAATGAAGAGAAGTGGTGAGAGTGGGCATCCCTGACGGAGCCCTCTCTCACAGTGAAACGTCTTAGTTGCTTCACCATTGATCAAGACAGCCATGGTGGTCGAGGAGATACATCCCATTATCCAATTCGTTGTAATGATGTCGAAGCCGCTCTGTATGAGAATGAGATGCAGAAAGTTCCAGTTAATGCAATCGAAAGTCTTTTTGAGGTCCAGCTTAAGAAGAGTGGCCTTTTGTTTTTTTGTCTTTATGGAGTGAATGCATTCTTGAGCAACTCCAACAGCATCTAGAAGTAAGTTTGCCAATACGGGTTTTTCATGTGAAATTTTTTTGAGTGATGAAAAGAAAATTGAGTTCGTCGAGAAAAGATAAAGGGGCAAGCATCGAGAAAGTAAAATTTGAAGTTCGATGAAAGATAGATTTGAAATCTATCGAAAGGGTTTTGAGAGATCGTCGAAAATGAGGAAAAAGAGAAAAAATGAGGGCATTGATAGAAAAGAATTGTGAGTTCACCAGTAAAGGAATACTAGGATTTTGTCACTTCGTCGATGAGTAGTATTTGGCCAAATAGGTTAAGTGTCGATGGAGTTACATTTTTGTATACACCGAAGGAAGGTTATAATTTTTGTTAGCCCATCTATCTCTGCATGGTTTGTGAGATATGTGAGGCAATAGTTCTTTCACATCACTACCTAAGGAATTATGTGTGATTTGAAGTATTTGGGTGATTGTTGAAAAGGTAATAGAAGTTGTTTTGAACAATCGCCAAAGAAGATAAATCATTGGTAATCATTTTTATGGATTTGGTGGCTATGACGTCCAATCAACACTTAATTTCTCATTATTTGGTAAATCTAATTGGGTTAGAGCTAGATTTTGTCATCAATTCCCCTAGATTGGGTGTGTTAACCATTAAATTCAAATTGCTCAATCAAGTTAACCATTCAAAGCATGGATCCAAATCGAACTCTATGAGAATTGAGTATTGTTTATTGTTTCTATTGTTTGTAAGTGGTGTAGCTTTTGAGTTGAGGATAGTGTCACTAGTGTGAGTAATTGTAAGCATTGGCTTTGTTGTGTAAGTGTATTCTCAGAGTGTAGAAGAAATATTTATGAGCCAGGGTGGATTGTGCATGTTAGTTCTCTAATTCGGTTTGTGATTTTCTCATTTGTTCATAGCAGGTAAGTTATTAAGCTTAAGATAAATAAAGGGACATTTGATTGAATTTCAGATGTCAAGTGGATACCTATTTAATTCACGGAGTTTAATTCTATAGTGTTGTCTTTGAACGTTGAACTCTTCTCAGGATTGTTTGAATTGAGGTGTACCTTTAAAATCAGGTATTGTGTTTTAATTGAGAATTGGATAATCACATTGTAAATACCTTCCTTATTTTTTTTGGAATTGATTGGGTGCAAGAAATATGCCACCAAGGAGAACTCTTGGGAGGCCTCCTGTTAGGTCCCCTAGGGTTAAGACTAAGGAAATAGAGGGAATTTCTCAAAACAAGTCTGTGGAAATAGAAGATCTAGTAGAAGAATATGTCCTTGAGATTCAATTCCTTGAACCTGAAGATTATTAACCACGACCCTCATTCAAGGACATTGAAACTGGTATAGGAACTCAAGTACTTTTTCCAGGATGGAAACAAATATATTGGAAATTTAGAAATGAAGTATATCTAGAAATGGTGCCTCATAGTGACCTTGTTGTAAGATAGATAGATCATAGAGTTTTTATGAACATAAGGAGGTCTCCCTTGCATTCTATTGCAGTAAGAGCACCTATTTTCCTTTTCTCTGAAGTCGTTGAGTGGATTATAGACTACACTGTTTTGAAGAAAAGTAGGATTGTGGATTCTAGAGGTGAGTGCATAGGTTCTTTCTTAGCAGTGCACTTGGAGAAATATTATAGGTTTCCAAAGCATGAACTTCAACTAGTTACCCCTTCATTAATGACTTCTATGACAAGAATGATTTTGTGAATATTTTGGCAAACTTGAGGAAGGGGGAGAAAAAATTATTAAATAGAACTAGTGATCGGTATGTTATCACTAGTTTGAGAGTACCATACATGTACCTTATGGTATTGATATGTAGATTGTATGAAGAGAAGGATTGTTCACGATTTTCAGATGCATTGGTTCCTTTAGCATATACAATGTCTACATCAAGAGGGTTGTTTAATTGGGGGGGTATTTTATCCAACCAACTTGGTGCTATGATTGAGAGAGTTCATAAGGAAAAAGAAAATTCAAGTGTCAATCCTTCCTTTTATATGACTTCCTATTTTTTAGATGTGATATGTTCTACAAATTTATTCCTAGGTCTTAACCTCAATTTTCATGTATAATAAGCCCATATAGATGTCTATTTCCAAATCTTATGGGAAAATAAATACATGAAGGCATATACAACTATTTGTGATAATTTCTTGGCATATTTATATTTCATAATTTTCCATGAGGAATGCTCGAGGCTAACTGATAATGCAAATAATATTATAAGTCATATTGGTAACTGGTATATACAAGAAGATCTAACTTATATAAGGATTTGTGGTGCAATTGGAGCACCTCATCTTCTGTCAAAATATGTACCAGATAGGCTTGTTGTGGGAGAGATATCTTATCAAATAGTTATACAAGGATTAAATGTTTCACTACTAAAGGAAACAAAGAAAAATATGTTTATCTCATATGGTTTTAGGCTCGAACATGATTTCATCAAAGACATAAAACATGAAAGGAAGGAAGCAACCAACCATATAGAATACAAGTTCCCATTGGGAAAAATTAGAAGGCATGATCCTAAGGGGTTGGTTTCCAAACATTGTGATTTAGTGTCTGTAGCTTGGACTTATAGTCATGAGAGGTGGAGGATGAGTTATTTTTTGAAGATGATCATGACTGGGATGAGGTGTTAGAAATAAAGAAGAATTCTTGTATTACAATTTTTAAAGCTCTATCTATTAATGAACATATGCTAGAAATACAAAGAGGATTAGCTATTGGGAGAGCTGAGAGAGAGGTTGAAGAAGCTAAGAGGTTAGAGGAAAAAAGATTGAAGGAAGAAGCAAAATTAAAGGCCATTTAGGATGAGCAGGTTAGATTACAACAAGAGTAGGAATCTCAAAGAAAAGTGGAGGAGGAATTAAGAAAAAAATGAGAAGAAGAGGCTTTCCAAGAATATTTAGAAGCCAAAAGAAGGGTCGTTTAACCATAATAGAGAGAAAAGGACTTGTATAGGTATATGGAAAAGAAATAGTTCGTAAAGAAGTTGGAAGAAGAGAAGCTTCAGCGGGAAGAATAAAATAGAAAGAAAGAAGAAGAAGAACAATGCATAATCACTAAGGAACTAAGGAAGAAATTAGAAGAAGAAAAGTTGTAGCAAGAGTTAGTTGCAAGGGAACAAAGTACTACATAATAGAGACCAACCAACCAACCAAAGAAATGATCTACATGTTTACCCAAGAAAGTTATTGATTTAACTAGGGATGAGGAAGATGTACCTGGATCAAATGATAAGCATGAAGAAGGAAAGGGAGTTGATGATAAACATGAAGAAAACTTTTTTAAGTCATGTGATCATATCGAAGAAGGTTCCCATGAGGTTATTGATTAGTCCTATAAGGAAAGGGATAAGCAAGCAACAAACAAAGGTAAGGAACTTGAGATAGAATAGTTTCACACACTGAGTAGCCTCAAAATATTCTATCATGGGGAGATCAGACAATCCCAAACCCTTTAGAGGAGAATTATGATATTGAGTCCATTTCTTATAACAATTGGAGTAAAGCCACTGTAAAGAGAACACAAAAGATAAAAAAGACTAGATACAGATAGTGTTGTAATATGCACTATAGAAGAGCCTATGCTAGACACTAAGAGAGCAAAGCTTAGTGAAATACTATCTTTTGGGGTAGCAATTTCTCATGCTACTATTGACAAAGATAAAGTTGATGAGAGTGAGATAGAGAAAATGAAAATGGATATTGCATCTCTAAGAAATTAGGTAATTTATTTCAAGAGATCCCTTGGTATTGTAACCAAGTTCAAGGAGGATATCCTTGAGGACGATATGAAACATGAGAAGATAAGAGCTGATTTTATCACCAAAATAACATAACTTCAGGAAGAAACTCTATAGTTATCCGTAGTACATAAAGAAATTATGAAATGGAATGAGAAACAAGCTAAAGTGCAAGATCAAATTGAGTATATCAAATAAATTCAAAATGATCGCAGGGACGAAGACCATGGAATCAAAATCTTGATAAAGGAGGGAATAGCTAGAATATAGAAATCAATGCAATACTGGGGAAAATTGGATATAGTGTCAAAAAATCAAGTGAATGATGAACAATCATCATGTTTGTAATTGTGGAATTATGTCAATAATACCATGTATGAAAGTCATTTACCTATTTTCAATGAACTTCAAGAATTTCGGCATGTTAACGAGGTGTTATTAGAGTTCAAGTAGATTGCAGACAAACATGAGGATGAAGTTAGAGGGATAACCACAGTGGAGCGTGGTCACATACATAAGTATCTAGTTGGTGAAGTGAATATTTTAGCTAAATTAGAGTCAATGATTCCAAATATAGAAAAGTACATTCAATATTTCAGGTATGAGAAGGAGAATTTGAGTTTACTCATGGATCAATGTGTTTTCCAACAATTATGACTGTGTGAAGATTTATTTGAGCAATGGGCCAGCTATGACATTGAGCATGCATTCGATGAAACATATAGTCCATGCAGTAACATGGACTAGACAAATTAATATTAACATGCCGTAATTAGTTCTTAGACAAATTACTTTTAAAATAAACAAATTGTGTTGGTTGTTTTCAATGACTATTCCTATAGGTTATACTAAAGAACATACTTCTTCAAACTCGTTAGACTAATTTATTTTCTACATTAATTCATATAAAAATGTAAAACATAAAAAGAATGGAAAGAAATTTTAAATCCCATTGAACGATTGTCAGACCATTAACCTGGAGGATTATTTTGTACCAAGCAGGGAATAATATAATTGGGCCTTGACCTTGGGTTTAATCCCTACTATTGAGAAAATGGAATCCATCCACCTCTACAAATTTGGCACTAGAAGGAGGACCTATGTATGGCAAGCCGTATCAACAACCCATATTATGAAACTCCTAATCTTGTAGGTCAAACTTTTGAAACTCCTGCACCTCAAGATGCAAAACACATTGGACCTGATACTAATTCAATCTCTTACATAGTATCGAACATGGAGGTTAACGATTTTAGACATATTACTCGCGCTTATTCCAAGTAAATCAATGCATTAACTATAGCTCCTTTGTTTCCTCGTCGAAGAAACATTGTTGGAACCATAATTTCAATTCCCTAACTTACTCTAGTTCATACAGTAGAAGATCTAGTGGAATTAAAATTACAAGAAATTGTTCAACCTTTTATTTTAATTCTTACTAATCCTAATACCCTTGCTATAATTCCACCATAAAGTGTACATTTTGATTACAATTTTTTTGTAGATTCGGATTCAAAAGGATCTAGTCCATATCTTGATAATACAATGGCCAATAGCTAGAATGCAAATCATCCATGGTTGTCCCAGGATGTGTTGGCCTTACCTACACCCCTACATAATTTACCTAAGAACATTGAACATTTATTGCCCCCTGAAACAATTGGTCTTCTAGAAGATCATGTTAAGAAATGTATTCTTGCCACAAACTAATGAATGTGCAACACAAAGATGTAGTTTGTTGTCGTTTCCCTTATACCTATGACAACACAACATCAACTTGGTATTTCAATTTTCCTGTAGGATGAATCACTAATTGGGCTGATTTTCAAAAGGATTTTGTAGACAAATTTGGGGAGGAAACTACTACTAGAGATTTGATGGTTTAATTGTTTTCTTTAGTCATGGGTCCTAAGGAGAAAGTGAAATATTTCAATCAACAATTTACTGTGGTTTTAAATACGTTTCTAGAAGGCATTGCCCCTACCCAAGAGTTGAAAATTTAATTTTATGTTAATGCTTTACTAGCACCAATTTCAATGTTTGCTAAAAGAGCTGGTAAGATCACTTTATCATTGAATTTTGAAGAGGCTAAGAAAATTGAATTCGAAATGAAAGGGTTTAAATAAGGTCAAACAAATCTAAAAAAAAGGAAGTAATACCACCTAACAAAGGTCTTATTATGACTAGACCAAAAACAAGGAAACCCACAGAAGGAAAAGAGAAAGATTCCATGGACATGGAAAGCATGTAGAGGATGATTATAAAGTTGTCGAATGAAATAATTGATATGAAGAGAAGTTCTGGTCAAGGAACCTTAGATCAAAGGCCGTATAGGCCATTATTCAAAAGGCCTTTTCCACCCAAAGCTATTGAACCACCTCCAACAAATTTAAACATTAATTTAGAAGAAGCAACCATGGATAATCATTGTAACTATCATTAGGATAACCATTTTGAGAAGATATATCTGCAATGGATCAATACAATCAATTTGATAATCAATACATTGTTGGATGTTGTTCTTAGGTAAAGGAATTTGATGAACATTTGGAGAGAGTTTTGGAAGAGGAATCATTTGAACTAAATCATGAGATATCTATGGTTTTGTGGGATATGTCACTCGAGGTAAATTTGACCGAAGATGATGAAGTGATGGCAGAAATATTAGCAGTGAAAACTAGAAGGGGCCTCCAACTCAATCACGAGTGATTTTTTTTCAATATCTATTGTAAGGAAAACATGGACTATCAATCCTAACAACAAACCTACCCCCACATTTTATGATTTTCCTAAATCTACAACTGTTGAATCTGAACCTATGGAATATAATGTTGTAGAGGATCTTAATAAAATTAAAGCAAATATTTCTATTCTTGACATATGTAAGATTTCAAAACAATGCAATCTTCTATTGAATTCTCTGAAAGATGAAAATATGTGGCCTTCTACTTATGTTAAACATGTGAGTAAAATAATTGAAATTGATACACATAAAGCAATGGTTAATTTCACACATACTGGGAAAAATTCCAAGTCCTTGACCCCTCCATTCCTAATAACCTTTGAAATATTCAATCGGAATGTTCATAAATGTTTAGTTGGGTGAGGAGCTTATTTGAATGTTATGCCATACTCTGTGAAACCCCAAACAAATCTTCAACACACATTATTTAGTAGGATAGATATGATGTAAAAGTAATTTGTGAATTGGAGGATGTCCTAATCAGAGTAGCATCTAGTCCCAAAGTTTATCAAGTTATTGACATAGTTGTGGTTGATATTCCAAAGGCCTATGGTCTTCTTCTTAGTTGAGATTGGTCACATACGTTACAAGGCTATTTTGCATCAAATTAGTCACATCTTTGGATTCCATGGATTGGGAAACCAAACAAGACTAAAATAGATGGAGAAAAGTATATTAAGCATACAATAAGAGATATTGAAGCGACTAATGAACCTTCATCCTTAGAATGTCCTATTCTTGGAAATTATGCTTTAGATTATGATTTTGGAAATTTAATTTCTTTAACTTCCACAATACTAGAAACACAAAAAATTGAGTTGATCTAACAAGATGATATTTGTCCTGAAGGAGGAACTAGCACCAACACTGTAAATCATGTAAATTCTAATTGTAATTAAAATTAAAAAAAAATTAAAAAATTTAAGTAAAATAAAAATAGAATTTGAATATAGCCCTGACATATGGACTCTATATTTTGATGGTTCCAAATATCTATAAGGAGCTGGAGACGAATGTTTGATAATTGATCCAAGGGGTAAACACGGTTTCCTTTTGTGTATATTAGAGTTTGATTGTACAAATAATATGACTGAGTATGAAGCTCTTGTTCAAGGTCTCAATAAGGCCATTGATATGAAA
This sequence comes from Picea engelmannii, assembly GCA_009831015.1. Taxonomy (NCBI): domain Eukaryota; kingdom Viridiplantae; phylum Streptophyta; class Pinopsida; order Pinales; family Pinaceae; genus Picea; species Picea engelmannii. The sequence goes on along the minus strand of ML803187.1, from coordinate 55,072 downwards.
ATTGAAAAACTTAAAGTATTTAGAGATTAAAATTGTAGTTAGATAGATTAAGAATACCATTAATTTCATTAATACATGAGGGAGTAGAATTTTATTCTCACAACCCACAATCGCATTAGTGCCAATACGAACCTGAGATCCCAAGCCCACCTTCCATGCCAAAAATTGACCAACAACAGGGAAGGTGAAGGTGAGAGCCCTCGACTGGTTGGAATAATTTGTGGTGTTTTTTTGTTGTCTTCTAATCCAGTCCAAGGCAAAGCAAGGAGAAATGTACTTTGCAACTAAAATCCTTCGCCACAAGCTATTATTGGTCAAAAAAATCCATAGTGATTTAGCTACTAGCGCCTTGCCAAATAGAAAAATATTCTTCAATCCCCACCCTCCTTGTTTCTTAGGAGAGGCCACTTGCTTCCAACTTACCGGGTGAGACCCCATATATTTAGTATTACCTTTCCAAAGGTAATTAAAGAAAATATTTCAGATCTTATTTAGCACCCCTTTAGGGATTAACACCAAAAAATGCTAGAAGAACAAAATTGCTTCAAGGACTAATTTGATAAGCACCAACCTGCCACCTCTAGAAATCCATCTGTTACACCAGAAATTAATCCTCCTGTTACACATTATTTTCTTCACCCCTATGACTATTAATGATGTAAACCTATCCTTTGTCTTTAGAAGGATCAATGGCCTTAATCTTTGAAGAAGAATGAAGATACTTTTTCCCAGAGAGATGAAATTATACTTTTCCTTTGTCAAAAACCTTATAAAAAGGGATTGTCGCACCTTGCTTAGTGTTAAGGGTGTGATGATCTAGGATCATCATGGGTTGCACCACAGTGACCTACGACGTCGTCACAATTTGCTTAGTTCTAAGGGTGCGACGATTTTCCATGCGAAGGAAAAAGAGGAATTTCTCGAAATTTCTAGAAGAGAAGCTTTAAGGGTGAGGTGGCCTCTGATCGGTTTGGATCTGAGTCGCATCCATGATCTCATGGGATCATCCTAACCTCCTCACCCTATCCTTTCCAGCTTATAAAATGAGAGGAGTTCTCATTGGGAAATTTAGCTTGATTGGGTTTTTGGAATTAGCTTGGAGCTTGATGAGCTTTGATAGAATTATGATTTATGTTGTCAAGATAGATTGTTAGTACCTCAAACTTACAGTCTCAGAATCCTTGGAGCAGAAGTGTGGGAAGCAAGGAACTGTTGGAAGGAACCTGACAACATCAAGGCATCTGGTTGAATCTTTCTTCCACATTCTTTAATACAATGATATATTTCTTTCCCATAAAATTTGTCTTATTTTATTGTATGACTCCTTGATCACATACATAGGTTTTGTTGAGTATACGTTGTTTCTTTCACTTCGTTCGCTTGTGTCTTTTTATAGGTTCAACATCCCATAAGCCTTGGAACGGAGTGAGGGTGACACTAGCAAGGACAAACGACGTTTAAAAGGTATGTCATTTATATCTTGTTAGTTAGTATGCTTGATAGTTAAAACTTAGGGAAAGTTTTATATTATGTCTTATTTTGTTCTAGTTTCGTGGTGAAACTAGGGAGATCTGTTTGTGTCCGCACTTACCAATTTGTCCGATAAAAAAATTACAGATTTCATCACCAACTAGTGTATTCATTGTGAGAAGGTTTTGTTTGTTTGCTTGCTTCCTATATTTTTAAGCGTGTGTTGTTTGTTTTCCCTTACAAGACTCTAAGTTGGATCTGTGTTTAATGGCGTCAGTTCCCGGAATGACCAATGAAGCAAACCTTGCTCCAGGGGAGCCTTTTGTTTTTCCTTCTTACGGAAACATTGGTCCTCCTCACATCGCTACTTTGAGCCTTCCATGTCTCACAATTGGATTACCGGTATGGTTGTTTTCCACTCAGGTAATCCCGAATGCAGCTAGTGCTTCGGTTGTAAGAACTTTCCCCCAAGAACATCAACCTCATGTTGATCCTTCACCTTCTTCACCAGTGAGATCTTCTTCGCCTTCTTCATTTGCAAGGTATTCTTCCATTTCATCTTCTTCGCCGAGTGAAATCTCTGAAGCTAGTAACTTGATAAATAAGAAGAAGAAGAAAAGGAAGATTAAGAAGAAGAAAAATAAGCAAGGGTCCAAACTTCCAACCACTACCAAACATGTTGGAAAGCAACTAGTTATTGTTAATCGTGTTGCGAGTGTTGATGATGCTAAGATCACCCAAACAACCTGTAAGCCTAAGTACCCTTGCAGGATTTGTAAGGGTAGCCATTTTCTTAAGGATTTCCCTGGTTTATCCAAGGTTATAGAAGCATGGTCTACACGCCCTCGCCAATGCATGTCATCCACCTTTGAACAACATGCTGATGACCTCCCGTCAACTAGTCAAGATACCGTTGGGAAGAAGAAAAGTAGAGTCAAGTTATCATGTATGTTATGCAGAGGGATTCATCAAACTCACCTTTTCCCTCGTATGGACAAAGCCTCGAAATTACTGGAAGACATGATTGTTTCCCAACCTCAATTTCCAGTTGCTTACCACAACCTTACTCTCAACCCACCTGTCGTTGATGGCATGATCAATCGGGTTCCTTCATCGGTCAGTTTGGTTGATCATGTAGTAAATATGGTCACATCCTTAGTTGAACCAGTTGACAAAGTGGTTGATCTAATCCCATCCTCAGCCGATCCCACTCACCCGTTAGAGAGAGAAACCCAAGCGGTCGATCGGTTTCCATCCATCGAACCCATTCTCCCCTTGGAGAATGCAACTCAAGTGGTCGATATGATCTTATCATCGATCGATCCTACTCTCCCGTTAGAGAGTAAACCTGATACTGCTCACGTTTTTCTTGTTGATACATACACTACCATGCTGGGGGGTATTCCTCCTTCTCCAGTGGAACCCCCTCCAAGTAATGAGTTCATCTTTTTTTATTGGGGTGTGTTAATTGGACCTTGTCTTCCCTCTCACATTCCTTTCAAGATTATAATACAGGTTTGTGGTCGATACATTCCTTAGACATAGATAGACGAAGGCGCATCTGTTAGTATTTTTTCCTCTATTGCTCGGCAAGCTTTGGGTTTTCCTCAACTTGTCCTGGTTACGCAAAATCTGTTAGCTTTTAATAGAAGAACCAATCACCCTTTAGGGGTCCTTCCTCAGTTTCCCATAAGTTTTGGAGGGAAAACTGCCTTTATTGATGTTATGGTAGTCCAAGACCCCTTGGATTTTGATTTAATCCTTGGGCGAGAATATGTCTATGCCATGAAAGTTATCGTGTCCACTCTTTTTTGTGTGATATATTTCCCTCATGATGGAAGAATTGTGACTATTGATCACTTTGATTTGTTGGTCCTGACTTGATGACATCCCTAAACGGTTCTTATATGCAGACGATATCGCCCCCGCCACAAGTCAATTATGTGGCGTTGTCTCCCATGCCTTCAGTTGCCGATGAAGATGAGATTCTCATTGTAAGCTCAGTCTCTTATGACTTAGATCCAGTAGTTGACATGGTGGTCTCTTCAATAGGGATTTTAGAGCTTGATCTCCTTACCCCTGTCGCGACCCTCGACATGTGTTCCTTCCAGAGTGTGTTTCTTCCATCAAGTGAAGATCTCTTGGAAGCCATGACCGATTTTTGTCCCTTGACATGGTGTCCTTCCAGAGAATTGTCCTCTTGGAAGCCATGATCAAGAAGAGGAGCTTTGAGCATGGTTTTCTGATTTCAAGCTCGTTAAAAAATGAAACCAACTTGTGAGGATAGTTTTGCATCTTTGTGGAAACCTCGTTAAAAAATGAAACAAAGGTCACGAGGATAGTTTTTGCATCTCTGTGGCAACCTCATTAAAAAATGAAATAGAGGTTACGAGCATAGTTCTTCTCTTGTGTCAAGCTCGTTAAAAAATAAAACAGTTGTCTTGAGCATAGTTCATGTTCCTATGTCAATCTCATTAAAAAATGAAATAGATTTTCCCCTTCTTTGTTTGAGTCAAGTACTTCTTTACGTATAGTATTTGAAGTTTCATTTCATCCACTTGTACCATTGGACGAAACGAAGCTTGGGGGGAAATGCTTCCAGCCTCTGGACTTCATGCTAAAGTTGAGCCATTAGCTTATTAAGTTGGGGGTTGGGCTAAGTACCAACCATGCGAATCTGTGAACCATGCATTGGGAAGTCCCAAGCATAGTTCTCTCTGGTTCAATCTTGTGTAAAAATGAAACCACCTACCTCAAGCATAGTTTTTTCTGGTTCAAGCTTGTGTAAAAATGAAACCACCTACCTCAAGCATAGTTTCCTCTGGTTAACTCTTGTGTAAAAATGAAACCAGGTCCAAGCATAGTTTTGTTTAGTTTTAAGCTTGTGAAAAAATAAAATATATCCCAAGCATAGTTTTGTTTTGTTTTAAGCTTGCGTAAAAATGTGAACACTCCCGAGCTTAGTATTTTTTCTTTCTCATGCTCGTAAATACCTGAGAATGTAACCAAGTATACTTTTATCACTTTTTCGGACTCGTAAAGGTTATATGTAAAAGGAACCCCCTGGAGTTCCCTTTAATCTCTTTTAAGACTCTCTAAATATGAAAATATTGTCGAGCGATCTTGTTCTTTTCATGCTCGTTAAAGTATTTAAGAAAACATCTATTGAGCGGTAGATTATCTCTCTTTCGGTCTCATCGGACTACTTTACGAAAAATGACATTTTTTATTTTACTTTAAGTGTTTTTCAGACTCTCTAAATATGAAAAACCACTGAGTTTACTTTCTTTGGACTCGTAAAATAAACATCGAAAGGCCCATATGGGATCGAACCACTCCTTCTTAGGGATCATTAAACATACTCTGAGGGACTCATCCAAAGGATGAGCTTATAGTTCAAGCATATGTTATCCTCCTCAAGCTTGTGTAAAAATAAAGAGGTACTCGCCATAAATGGTGGGGGGGGGGATTGGGAAAGAAATGTATCTAAACCTATATTCTATGGAAGAGTCACTTTTGAACATGACACCCTTTCACTCGCTTTGTGTCTAGGTTGGAAAATCTACTTGTCTCTTGATCATACTCCTTTATAAGATTACAAATTGGTCTTTGATCCTTGTTGTTGAGTCAGTGTTTCCAAGACAATTGTCGTGTCGTCAATATGTTCAAAGAAAAGTTCAACCTAGAAAGCCTTCTACTACATCGGCCATTTCTGCAGTCCTTAAGCCTTCTATTGCGTCGATCATCCCTGAGTCATTCCTGAATCACTTGTTACTCTAATCTACTTCAAATCTTGTTACCTATTTCGTGTCATTGATGGGGGATACATTAAGGCCCTCCTGTGACGAGTCTTTTCTTGTCGAATTCAACTCATTATCTAGGAATTAGACTTAGAAACTAATTGGTACCTTGTAACTTGCATGCATCAATGGCAAGTTTCCTCGCTTTTGACAATGGGTTTTCATTATTGACCCCTGATCGAGAGATTCTGCCGAGTGTTTGACTTCAGCTCATTAATTCACATTCGTTGAATTGTACTAGAGTACCTTGGGAGTCATTGACATTAATGGTGATTTTCCTCGCACTTGTTAACAGTATACACCAATGACTGGTAATCAAATGGTTTCTACCATGTTTGACTTCAACACATGTATTCACATGGTTAGATTCGTACTATAGAGTAGTGGAGATGAAGACCCTGAATTTTTTCTGACAGATTCATGTTGCGTTGGAGTATATTCAGATTGTACTATTGCATAGATCCACAGTGTATGTCTCATGGATATGTTCAAGTTTGAGTCTTTAACACATAGATCCACAGTGTATTTTTGGTGGCTATGTTCATATTTTAGTCATAATGGCATGGATCCACAGTGTATGTTTGGTGGCCATGACCTGTCTTACTTGACATGGATCTTTGCATGTCGTCATTTGTGCTTTGAGTCATTTGTATTATGAGTATGGGAATGCCTACCTCAGTGATGATATATTATTGTATTGTATTTCCTTGTTTGTTGGCAGGTTTTCGACCGACGTGTTCCTTATTCCCTACACACACTCGACAAAGTATTTCAGCTATCACTCTGTTCTAAATTCATACTTTGGGGGGCTCAATGTTACACATTATTTTCGTCACCCCTATGACTGTTAATGATGTAAACCTATCCTTTGTCTTTAGAAGGATCAATGGCCTTAATCCTTGAAGAAGAATGAAGATACTTTTTCCTAGAGAGATGAAATTATACTTTTCCTTTGTCAAAAACCTTATAAAAAGGGATCATCGCACCTTGCTTAGTGTTAAGGGTGCAACGATCTAGGATCATCGCAGGTTGCACCACAGTGACCTGCGACGTCGTCGCAATTTTCTGAGTTCTAAGGGTGCGACGATTTTCCATACGAAGGAAAAAGAGGAATTTCTCGAAAGTTCTAGAAGAGAAGCTTCGAGGGTGAGGTGGCCTCTGATTGGTTTGGATCTGAGTCACATCCATGATCTCATGGGATCATCCTAACCTCCTCACCCTATCCTTTTCAACTTATAAAAGGAGAGGAGTTTTCATTGGGAAAGTTAGCTTGATTGGGCTTTTGGAATTAACTTGGAGCTTGATGAGTTTTGATAGAATTCTGATTTATGTTGTCAAGATAGATTGTTAGTACCCCAAACTTACAGTGTCAGAATCCTTGGAGCATAAGTGTGGGAAGAAAGGAACCATTGGAAGGAACCTGACAACATCAAGGCATCTGGTTGTATCTTTCTTCCACATTCTTTAATACAATGATATATTGCTTTCCCATAAAATTGGTCTTATTTTATTGTATGACTCCTTGATCACATACATAGTTTTTTTTGAGTATAAGTTGTTTCTTTCACTTCGTTGGCTTGTTTCTTTTTACAGGTTCAACATCCCATAAGCCATGGAACAAAGCAAGGATGAAACTAGCGAGGACAAACGACGTTTAAAATGTATGTCATTTATCTCTTGTTAGTTAGTATGCTTGATAGTTAAAACTCAGGGAAAGTTTTATATTCTGTCTTGTTTTGTTCTAGTTTCGTGGTGAAACTAGGGAGATCTGTTTGTGTCTGCACTTACCGATTTGTCTGATAACACCTTCTCTACACTTTAGTCAGTAACCATTTCCAATCAGTGACCCCATATTTGTTTGGCTTTAGGACAAAGACAAGGTATTAAATCCATCATCAAGATTGAAATATGGGAAAGAGAAAAGGTCAACCAACCAGTGTCTCAGAGCATCCTCCACTGGAGATAAATAAACAGTTGACTTCTTAATATTGATAACCATACTCATCGCACCATAAATAGTATCTAATATTTCCTTATAAATTTTACCTTCGACCTCAGAGTAGAAACAAAATATTAACTCACTATAAATGAATATAAATGTGTTAGATGTTTATTTATCCCTATTTGCACACCCTGGATTTTATTTATTCTTCTTTCCAAAATGATTTCGCAACTAAGTTCCTCTAATACAAGAAGGAACAAGTAAGGAGACAAGGAAAAACCTTGTTGTAGCCCTCTTGATGGTTTAAAAACATCAGATCCCGGACCATTAATTAAGATTGCAAATGAGGACGAAATTACACATCCCATAATCCATTTAATAATAGGAAAACCAAACCCCATGTGGAGTACTAACAACCTTAAATGCGTCTAAGATACCCGATCATATGCCTTGGAGAGATCGAGCTTGAGCATTATGGTCTGACACTGAGTTGTTTTTATCAAATGAATGCCTTCCTGTGCTAAATCGATGGCGTCATGTATGAGTTGACCCTTAAGGAAACCAAATTGTTCTAGTGAGAAACCCTTGATAGGATCAATTTAATTATGACAACAATCACCTTTGCAATTATTTTATATAAAGTGTTGCATAAAAATAATGGTCATAACTCATTCTAAGAAGTAGGACAATCCATATTTGGGACAAGTGTTATGAAGATGGAGTAATAACTCCCCAACAAATGATCTAACAATTGAACCTGTTCCACGGATCATAGAAAATTCCCATCCACAACCTCAAAGAAGTCTGCAAAAAACTTTATGTTCCAACTTTCCAGCCCTGAGATCTTGGCATTTTGAAAAGAATTTATGACCTCAAGTAATTCTTCAATGGACATTGGCCTGAACAAATCATTACTTTCCTCCCCTTCAATAAGTCTCAGAAAATTTCCCAACAGTTTGAGCAAATCCCCAATGTTTTCTTGTTTAGACTCCTTGAATATTTCTTTAAAGTAGTTGACCCCCATCCTTGCCAAATTTCCATCATTGTCTAGTAGCTCCTGAATAGTGTTGTAATTATTCTTGTGATCCACAAAATTTTGAAATAAATTAGTGTTCTTGTCCCCAGCCTCGATCCACAGTGCTCAACTTTTGATACTCCATTCTCTCTCTTGATCAAAAATAAATTTTGACCTTCACTATTCCAAGCAATGAGTTCTATCCAACACAGATTGTGATAAATGTCCTACTTTATTTTCATCATATATCCCCTCCAACTCCTACTCTATATCCTTGAGGGTTTGAGCCTAAATTTGTTGCCTCTCCCCTACCCATTAAATGCCTTTATCTTTTACCTTTTGCAGAGAGACCGCAGACCGTGCACATGTTGGAACATCTAAGTCAGGTTGTAAGTGAGCTCTATTTTCCTATACTAGTGTCTAAAAATCCACCTCCTCATGCCAATGAGGGTTGTATTTAAATGGGGCTCTAGGATTTTTTTCACCTTTACCTACCTCCAGGGAGATGGGATAATGGTCCAAAATATGAACTTTGTCAATCCATGTCCTAAACTGATCAAATTTTTGTAGAATCGTGTGGTGAGCTAAGAATCGATCTAGCCATTTGGATATTGCATTTGTGCCACTTCTATTACTAACCCATGTAGGATAGAGTTGAATAGGCTTGATGTATACCCAACCTACCCATTCAAAATTTTCAACAAAAATGTTTTTTAAATGATCCTCTCAGGCGAGGTGGCCCCAAAATTCCTCTCGGCTTATAGTGGAATTTAAATATCCACTGATACTAATATTTCCGATCTTAATACACTTCAAGTTGAAAATATCATCCCAATACTATTACTTACCATCGTAAGGGTTGTAGATATTGAGTATGGTTAGGTTGAGAAGCCCATCGATTCAATACCCACAAAATCCCAACCCATAAACATCTTCCTTAAATCTGAAATAATAGGTGCATAAGGACCCATTGTTTCCTTCATCGACACAATGTATAGACATTCCAAATCTATGATATGTTTGAGGGATAATTTTTTCCCTCCCTCCAAGGCCTTTAACATTCAAGGACATGATCTTCATGAGGAAAACTCCTTCAGGGCACATCTTTCTCTAAGGACCCCAGATAAAACACATTGACGACCTTGACTTATCTCTCGGGAGGCTTTTTCTTGTGCAAGTTTTATTGCAAGCTTACACCTCACCTTCAATGGGCCATTTCCTTTAGGATATCAAATCCTAGTCCCACTGAGGCCTATGTGGAGGATTGAGGGTGGAGGACATAAGGGTCCCTTTCACTGGAAGTCGAAGGAGACCCCGGTTTACAAATTTAGGACGATCCCCTACTTGGGGACGGGAGAGGATATGAGCCTCTTGACAAATCAATAGTAGATGTGGGTGACAAGGCCATAACCCAATATATAACTCCATTATTCTTGCATCCACATGTTCAATCTGGCCCTGGAAATCCTTCAACCGCATAAATTCCCCATAAAAGTCTATCTATCCAGGTCCACGATCTAACTTGCAGATCTTCCCCAATAACTAGCAATACACCACCACCTTTCGAATTTACCGCTTTCTTCCTTTTGTGACCAAGCGCTTCATAAACTGTTGTTTTAGGAGAATTCCCCCTCAGCTCTATGAGCCCTATTCTCCCTCCAAAAAATCATAATGATTCCAACTATAATGTGGTATGGTCCAATGACAAAGAGGCAACATGAATGTTATGAAAAATTTTATCAGAACAATGAACACTAACTTCTTCCCTCTACTCATTTACCATCCCTACCAACTCCAAATCCCATGAGGTGGTGGTAGCCCCATCCTTGGCCTGCCCATGATCCACCTGTTGTCTGTTGGATCTAGCAGTAAGGACGGTAGTGTCAATTCCAGGGTTTCTGCCAACAACTTGACATTCCAAGATATTGATTGGCAAGCTCGAAGCCTCGATAGATGACGTGAAAATGTCTGGTGGATCTATGAACACATCACTCACATGATGGGAGGTAAATATCATATCATCCATAATTGTATCCTCCAAGTAATCGACAAGCTAGGTCATGTCATCCATAGGGCATTGACTATACCACACATCCATGAGGCGAAACTTTTGTTGAGAGTCTAGCAATCACCAAAACCCTGACTATAAAACCATGAAAAACAAATCCCTAATCCCCAGCCCACCCGATCCATCCCCTGCTGGTCACATCAACTCCAAATCTCCATCAAGACTATACTATGTCCTTATGTTTTAAAGAACATAATTAATTTGTACCCGATTCACGTCCTCCAACTACAACACCAACAAGACTAGGTGGTTATTTTCTCTATTTTTATTATACGTGTCGATAGGTAGGTTATATTGTAATCGAATTAAAGTCAAATTACTTTGACCATAACTAATGAATTATACTATATAATATAGTATATTATGTATTATAACTAATAACTAATATACTATATTATATAATGAGTTTTGTTTTAAATTTTTAAAAGAATGAATAATATAAAATGTTTATTGTATTTTGAAATGATTCCATTATGATTTGAATTATACTCTATATTTAGTATTTCAAGAATAATTATTATATCTCGAGATGATATTACCAAAATCTCAACCAAGGCGAGGTTTATATGTAATTCACTATTACCAAGTAAAAATATGACACATACTCATCTTTGACTTCTATAGTTCGAACTCAATGATTATCTTTGATTCTACATATGATTAGGTCCCGTGCATTTACAAGTAGTGGCTTTTGTAACACCTTGTTTCCCCCAGTCTGTAAAAATAACTATATTGGCCAAGAACTATGGCAAACTCCAAGATGTGAATGTGTGATTTGAATGGACCTTAGTATA
>ML803186.1:162623-221098 GCA_009831015.1 Picea engelmannii | reverse complement strand
GTGGGTGTCAAAACCCCGATAGAAGGAACCCCGAATCCTGGTATAGAGTCAGGGATTGGCATTTCGCTAATACGAGTTTGTGGAGATTTCTCCTGTATGGGAGATTAACCCAAAATTTTTAAAAATTACAATAGTGAGTGTGTTACAGGTTCTCATTTAATTAAATCATTAAGTGACTTTTTTGCCTAAGTCACTTCATTAATTAAAAGTTACTTTACAAAAAGACATTCACTTTATTAATTAATTAATAAAGTGGATCACTAGGAAAAGGTAGAGATACATTTAATGACGATTACCGCAAGTAGACACCCTTGCGAAAATACTTGTCCGAGCTACAAACACTAACAACATCATGCATGGAGAGTGTATGATCTTGGGGGTTGGATAAACCCTTTGTGTGACATGTGTATATTCTTGTATTGTAAAGAACTCCATGTCGGGTTGCCTTGTTGGTTACTTGTATGGACATAAGTCCTTGTTTTATGTTAGCCTCCCTTAACTACTCTATATATAAAGGGAGGAAATAGCTCTTGTAATCATTATGATCATTGTATTCTATTCTATCTTTGTAATTGTCTTGCAAAGTTTTGTAGGGAGCAAAATGCTAGGGTTAGTGAGTAAACCTTAGGAGAAGACAAGAAGAAAAGAGAGATGTCTTGAATGTTCTTGGAGAGACTGCTCTTGTGAGATGCTAGGGTTTGTTGTTGTGAAACGCTAAGGTTTTTGCTATGCAAGTAAACCCTAGAGAAGAACATGATGGAGGAGGTGATGATGATTTGTTTTGTGGCCCTTGTTGTAGTACTAGGGTTCCAATTCTAGTAGAAGACACGAATAGAAGAGCTAACAACTCAGCTGATTTTGTAGCTTTGTTCTTGTGAGATGCATGGAGGCTAGGGCAAGATCATGTAGAGCCTAGCTTGATGAGTCTTAAGCTTGGTGCGATGTTTACTTGGAAGAAGATTGGGTTATTGTATTCTTGAAGTTTCATGGAGGTCTTGGAGCTTGTGTTGATGCAAGAGTTGAAGACCTAGGGTTTGAAGACTCAAACCTTAAGATGGACATGTAGACTTGGAGGCTAGAGATAGAGTTGTCTTGCCATGTACTTGTGTGATGCAAGATGGCTTGAGTTTGTAAAACCTAAGGAAGACAAGAGCGCTAATGTGAAGAACTTGTGTCATACAAGCTTGGTGTATGTGTCAAGGAGGACTTGTAGTGTTGATACTTGTTGAATTTAATGCAGCTGCAAAAGCCATTCTCCCTGGAGGATGGCTTAAGACCCTAGTTGTGGACTAGGGCCCCCAGTACACTCCTGTGGTTCTTGGTCTGGGACCAAGCAGTTAGAGCCATGGCAAAAGACCCTTGTAAGGGCCCCCAGTAGATAACTGGGGTTCTTGGTCTGAGACCAAGCAGTAAAGACCCTTGAGAGGGCCCCCAGTAGATAACTGGGGTTCTTGGTCTGGGACCAAGCAGTAAAGACCCTTGAGAGGGCCCCCAATAGATGACTGGGATTCTTGGTCTGGGACCAAGTAGTTTAAGTCCCTAGATATGTCTAGGGCCCCTAGATGTGTTCCAGGGTACCCATGTCTAGAGCATGGGTTGATCCTTGGTCTTGTACCTTGGTGGATAAAACCCCAGATAAGTTCTGGGGCAACCTGATCTTTGATCAAGTAGTTCTTGGTGTAATACCAAGATTTCTTGGTGTGTGATCCTCTTCCTTTCTTCCAGGATGGTCCACAGGACCTAGGAGAGATTTTGAAGAAGGGCATGACCACATGAGAGATGTATCCCATATGCAGTGATGATAAAGTTAATTGGTCACCTTAAGAATTATATGGACATGTGTTGCCACTAAGTAAACCTCTCCTAAACCCCACCCTTGGTTTTTGAGCTTGAGTTTGATTGGGGGTTTGTATTTTTGTTTTAGGAATTAATATGAAAAATATTAATTAATGTTTAATTATAACATATTAAATTAATATTTATATTAATTAAATATGTTATTTTAATTATATTTTTTATTAGCCTAACCCTAGCCTAAAAATATAAATAAGAACCCTCCCCCTTCCCTATTCACTTACACTCACTCATTAATTTCTCTCCAAAGAGTGGTGGATTGCTCTATGAGTGCTGCGGCCTCCTTGTGACAGTATAGCGGCCTCCTTGTGACAGTACAATTCAGCCTCTCCATTGTTTTGCTGCCAGGTCCCTTCTATGATATTTGTGTTGCTGCTGTGTGTGTTGAGGGTGAATGAATCTCTGCTGGGAAGTGTTTTTGCTGCCACCCTCCTTGACTGTTGAAGCAGGCCCTCCCTTAAGGGCCAAGGCTACCTTTTGAGCAGATCTAGGCCGCGGCCCTACTACTGGGTAGTTAGGGTTTGATCTAAGACTGTCGTCCTGATCTGAAGCTTCAGTCCTATTTTCATGGGTTTTGGCTTTGTTTGTGTGAGGTTTTTCATGGTGGCATATCAGTCCTATTTTCTCTTGATAAGAGATCTAACCCTTGAGGTAGATCCATGACTCAAAGACTTGTCTGAGAATACTTCAGTGGCTTATTATCTCTCATAGTTGTCATGCTCTACTTCATTACAGAGGTAAGTTTATCAAGAGATAAGTTGTTCTATTACATTGTTTACATTTAGATCTATTGATCAGCATGCTGTGATATTATTGTCTAGTTCAGATTTACTCAATGTACATGCTCAGAAATGTTTACCTAGTCTAGATCTATCTACTGTGCATGCTCAGATATTTATTCCACTGTTTAGATCTGACTCAGAAATACTTCTCCAGTTCAGATCTGAATGTTTTGATCATTCAGGAATAAATCCTTTGTTTAGATCTAACTCAGAAATTCTACTACAGTTCAGATCTGGTTGTTTTATCATTCAAGAATAAATCTATTGTTTAGATCTAACTCAGAAATTCTACTACAGTTCAGATCTGGTTGTTTTATCATTCAAGAATAAATCTATAGTTTAGATCTGACTCAGAAATACTTCTCCAGCTCAGATCTGATTGTTTTGATCATTCAGGAATAAATCTTTTGTTCAAATCTAACTCAGAAATTACTTATAGTTTAGATCTGTTTGTCTTGCTTACTCAGAAATAATTTTATATAGCTTAGATCTACTTTCAGTTCTACTGTCTTACTACATTTCTGATCTGATTTTGCTTTAGCTTATTATGCTCTTGCTGTCCTGTCTAATAGAAAAATTTTAAAGAGAGTATTTTTCTGTCTTCTTTACTATTTCTAACAATACTAGCTTGTTGAGGATCTTTGGTGGACTGACCAGCACTGGTTGGGAGTGATTCCTAGCTAAGAGTTGGTGTCTATGGTTTTCTTATGGTTTCCCTAGCTATGGTTTGGAGAGCTTAAGTTGTACCAGCATTGTGATAAAGCTGTGGTATGTACTAGTACTTCAGCTTTTACAAATATCTGAAATTTCCAGCAGTCCAAATTTTGTGTACTTGCAGATTTGATTTTCAACATATGTTATCTTCATGATTGAGTAGTATTTAGCCCTGGTTATGTATGCTGATTTGACATAGCATAGAGTTGAATTGGTTAAATAATTTAACACATATCTACAAGATAAAAGAGCAGATTTGCTGTCGTTATAATCTGCTGTAATAAGACATTTCAGATATGTTATATGCTTGGAAATTGTAAAGTGTGACTTAAGGGCTGTAGCTTTATGGTATTGAAGTACACTAGTTCAGCGTTTATTTTCTTGGGCTGCCTTGTGATTTGGGTTCAAGAGAAGTGAAGCTTTGGTTGGGAGTGATTCCCAGGTAGGGGTTGGTGGCTAGGGTTTTAACTTTTCTTGTGGTTTCCCTAGGGTTTTCTTGTGGTTTCCTAGCTAGGGTTTGGAAAGCTTGACTTGTACGAGCTTTGTGATAAAGCTGTGATATGTACTCCTACTTCATCTTTTATATATATGAAATTTCCAGCTGTCCAAATTTTGTGTACTTGTAGATTTGATTTTCAGTTTATGTTATCTTCATGATTGAGTAGATTTTAGCCCTAGTTATGCATGCTGATTTGACAAAACATAGAGCTGAATTGGTTAAGTAATTTAACACATATCTAGAAGACAAAGGAACAGATTTATTGCTGTTATAATATGTTGTAATAAGACATTTTAGATCTGTTATATGCTTGGAAAATGTGCCATAAGGGCTGTAGCTTTGTGGTATTGAAGTACACTTGTTTAGTGTTTATTTTCTTGGGCTGCCCTGTGATTTGGGTTGAAGAGAAGTGAAGTACTTGCTACTGTAATTTAATATTTCAGATCAGCCGTAATGCTGAAAGTTGACAGGAAATGATTTGGGAAACCTCAAGGTTCAAGTGAAATTTATGAATTTGCATTAAAAGTCAAATTTCCAAAATTTCTACACTAGACAGCAGTCTTCTAAAGTCTTTCGCTTTCATTGCATAATTGCAACATTGGCATCTCAGAGTCCTTCATTGCCACCATCATGAGGCTTTATGAGTTTGTGGTGGGCCAATTTCAAACAACACATGGTTTCACCCACTTTGTATTCACACTAGATGTACCTGCTTTAGTCCTATTGACATACTTTTCCGGTCATTTGTTGGACATTAATAAAATTATCTTAACTTATTTTTGTTAATTTCTAAAACCTAGCATGCAGAAATTTAAAGCCAATAATGTTATCTACCCAGAAATTATTTTCACTGCTGATATAACTTCTGAAATTATGCAGAAAATTTACAGCTGAGTTTTTAATTTAAAATGCACAGCAAAAGCAACATAAAACCAAGCACATATAAAACATGGACACCAGAAAATACCCCCGAAACCCCAGGTGGGGAAAAACCAGCAAAGAGGGGCTTTTATTGGGCTTCTGAGAAAAAATATTATAGCAGCAATCAAAACAGAAATTTCTTACAGGAAATTTCTTCCAGCAAAATGCCCTCTTCTTGGCTGTACGGCCTAGGCAAATCTGGGCTGTACGGACCAGCTCTTTTCTCCCTGTATGGCCCAGGTACGGCCCAAAAGAACTCAGCCAGTACAGCCTGCTTGAGTTCAGCCCTGTGCGGCCCTTCTGCTGCTGGCTGGTACGGCCCTGTGTAGCTGGCTGTGTGGTACAGCCCAAACTCAGCCTTGGTTCAGCTGCACAGTCTGGCCAGAAACTCGGCCTGCTCACCCTGTCCAATTTGGCCCTTGACTCGGCCTCCTTAGCTGCCCAGAGTCAACCCCTTCTCTCAGCTGCTTGCCCTCTCTTCTTTTCTCACCCAAGCGCCCTCTTTCTCTTGCCCAAATGAGTGTGTGTCCTCTCACCCTTCAGCCTCCTTTTATCACTAAAACTCACTTTTAATGAGTCTTCTAGAAGCCTCCAAAATTCCGTATCAAATGAAAGATGACTCAATAATATTTATCAGTTCAAGAAAAAAGAGCTTCCTACATTTTTTCACAGTAAAGTTTTAGATACAAACCAGCCACGGCAACAGAATAAACATAGAGCCAATCCAATGCAATGCACCCTTGCAATCCTGTCATGGCATGAATTCAGTCTGCCAGTAACAGCCAGGTATCCCACAGGACCAAAGTGATCAATGTTTTCAGGAATGTCAACGTAGGTTGAATTGCTTCTAAATTGAAAAAAGCAATTGCAATCATATTACCATCTTATATTATTAGCATATTACTTGGAATAATGTGATAAGCAATTTGTTTATAATAATATCACCATAGCATATTTCCAATAATCTGAACTGGAAAAGCATCATTATAAGCTATCAAATAGAAGAAAAGAGAACAGCAGCAGTTTCAAAATAGAAAATACTACATTTCCTCCTGAGGCAAAATGGAGATTTCGGTGCGGCAGGAGCAGGAAGAGTCATCCTTGACCCCCGAGGAAATACCGAAGTGTCATATGCCTGGAATATAGTGACAGCATCAAACAATCGAGCTGAAGCATATGCTGCACTTAAGGGTACTCAAATAGCTGTCCAACGAGGTATACACTCTCTTACAATTCTAGGGGATTCATTGGTCACCATCAGAAATTTAAGGCGCAATCAAACTCCAACGGATCATCGTTTGTGTGCCATCTATGCAAGGATCCAACAGGAAATCAAAGGGTTCCAGTTCTTAGAATCATTTCACATTCTGCGAGAAAATAATCAAGATGCCAATTACCAAGCAAATCAAGCCTTAACAAAAAATTGGGGTGACTTAGAGGTTAATGGTACCACCCTTAATCAAATTATTCCATGATTGGTTGTAGAATTGGGGTAAAAACGCTCGCACCAAATCCTGAGGACATTAAACAAGAACATGGCATGGGGACAGGTGCATGGCAGGCACCACCCCCAAGCACTCGTAAGCAAGTCTCTCTTGATCTCACTTATCGATTATCTCAGCGCTGGTGTATGGAAGCATGTGGGAAGGTAACCATCAGCAGAAGTACGAAGGGCCAAAGGCATCATTCCCGCAGGTGGATGGAACTGCAAAGTAGCTTCCACATTTGATGCCTCATGTGTCCACGTGAGAATAGTTTGGATTGCCATGCGTTGGTCATCTCCAGGATGGCAGAGGTTAAGCATAAGAAGGGTGGCAGGGACAGAGTTCATGGCACAAATTGAAAGGGCCTCGTTTCACAGGTTACAGTTTATCACTGCTTTTTCTTGTCCCAAACCTTGGGTTGTCACCAGGTTAAAAATATAGAGTGGGGAAACAATTGGAGGGAGGCGTTTCAGTGGATGGAAGAAGAATTGGATGGTCTATGCGTCTCAGTACAAACTCTCCAAATACATGTGAATGGTATAGCTAGTCAAACTCTCTCCTTGTTGGAATTTAAGAGACAGCAAAGGCAGACTATTCAGCAACTGCAAGATGAAGGAAATGCCATCAGACACCAGCTGGAAGAGGTCAAGGCTAAGTTGGAACATGTTAGTGAATCAGCCAATTCACGCAATGCAGCAACAGATTCTACAAACACAAGGAAAACTTGCATGCTGGTCCCTGGATTCAAATGCACCAGTCTCAGGCTTTGATGAAGATACTCCAGACAGTAGGGGTTCGCCTTTACAGTTCTGCATGCTCTTTTTTTGCATTTTGCTACAGGGGATCTTCTATAAATATTTTACTGTGAAATATAGTAGACTGTTAGACAAGTTTAAGGAACAGTAGTTTTGATCTCTGCTGTAATTCTTATATTCACTTGTTCCTCTTCTGGACAGCTGCTCTGGCTTTGATGTTCTTCTCCTGTGCCTACAGGCACAGTTTATTTTAAATAAATGTTTCCCCTGTTCTGGTTTACAAAAAAATGGAGATTTCAAACAAATGAGAAAGCAGTCAAACCTTAGCCCTGGTTTTGAAGGTAAGAAAGATGGCTATCTAGCATAATACTACTCATAAGTGCAGCATCCCACATTTTGTTTTCTGTTATTTCAGTGCTGATTACGGAGCTACACAGAAATCTGATTTGAAAAACAGCACCTTGTTGAGTTAATTTCTGGTGGAGAAGAGCCATAGACGCCTCTTGAAATATCACCATCCTCAACATCCACATCAGCATCTTCATCGCTGCTATCAAAGTCATCATCAAATGCACGCATCACAAATGGTTTTCTGCTTCTCCCAAAGTCTGCCACTGTGGACAAGTCTCGACATGAAAAGCTGCAGAAAATTAGGCACAAGTATCAAACAGGTTAGAGAGACATGAGCAAGAAATCACCACCCTACCTAAAAATATATCAAGAAAAAACTTATCTTTAGAAATAGAAAGCATAAGTGTACAAGCTGTTTCTATTATAAATTATAATTGAATTAATTTATACAAATCACCAAAGCATTGTTCTAAGGCTGCAAACCATTAGCCAGTTACAGCAAATGCAAATTTATGTGTGTCACCAGACTCATCCACAACAGTATTACCAATTTTCAGTTAACAGAAAAAGTCGTTGAAATCCACTGCTAGTCAACAGCTCAATGGAATTAGAACTACAATGTCTGTTAACCTTAAATCATTTGACCCTTTCAAAAAAGCACTCAAACATTGCTGTGCTTGCTACATGCTCTCAACTATACCAATAACTAGGGTACATAGATCATACATTGAACCGCTTCTTGAACAAGGTTTGTTTTCTGGTAGCAAAGGAATACTGTACTTCTCTTCAATGGCCTCTAGTTCAGTTTTAAGTTCATCTAATGTCCAGTCAGGATCAGGATCAAATGATACTCCGCGAGCATTCTTCAAGGGCAAATCCAACTTTAAAGGGCTTCTGTGTAGATCAAAATTGAAAAACGTCAGGTAAGTAAAGAAAATAAATAGAACTTACAAGCACAAAAATTTCTGGACTGCAAACTATTCTACAAAAGCCAAAGTAATTCCTGATCTAGTGCACAAAACTCTTAAATCTGACAAAATTATATTAGCTTATCATTTTTTATCAAAGTGTAACAACTGACTCTGACCTCGGAAAAAAAAAAACAACTGACTCTTAAAGAGGTTTTTTACTATGTAGCCAGGGTGCATGCACCTAACTCCTGGGGTGAACACACTGGGTGTGGGATCAGGTAGGTCCATCCCGCACATAGGTGCAGAACAGCACACCACAGCCTGTCAAGGGACACGGGGTTCAAAATTTAAACTTTTACTTTAAACTTTTAAATTTACATCTTTGAATTTTGAACTTTAAATTTTGCACCCTGGCTACATAGGTTTTTCCCAAAATTTAGAAACTTGGTTTACTTTGTGAGAAGACAGCTTCTCTAGATATTAAACATAACATCTATGGAAGCAGCCTATAAATTTGCCTTTATTTAAATAGCATCCAGTTAACTAAGGTACAATCTTTCATGAGCAATGCTTTGACTTCCCAAAATAACAGAATCAGGGAGTGTTCATGGAGCTGATTATGCTAAAATAAGAAGCTTTCCAAAAGATTATTAAGGTGATGAAAATTTAACAGCAATACAGCTAGTAGATCACAGTTACCAAGTTCGAGTTCAAATTTGATACGTTAAAAAAAATAATAATAATAATAGTAATAAATTAATTAATTAAAAAAAATAATGGATAGGAAAAATCCAGTTTGAAATCATTCGGTAAAAATTCGGATAGGAAAAACTCAGACTGTTTTTATTTATTTATATGTTGAGATTCACAAATTCAAATGAGAAAAAAATCATTTTTTTGTGTGCTAGTGTGATATTCATTATAACAATCATTAAGAAATGTGCAGCATGAAGACTAAGTGATTTATGACACGACGGCGCACAATAGAGGAAGAGAGCCACCAGGTGAAGGAGAGAGAGAACCATATGTTGTGCAATGGAGGAAGACAACCACCAGATGAAAAAGGATTCAAGCCACCTGGTGAAAATAATGCCCAGCACAACCCCATAGAGAGAGACAGTAGTCACATCCATGAATTAAAAGGGGGTCATACAACAGCCGTACAAATGACGGCCATATGGATGGGGGTTGCACGACCCCCATTGAAGCTATCTCTGTTGCAAATGATTCTAAAGTAAATGTTAACAGACGCAATCTAAGCGATCCCTCTCCCAAATCATCACGGGCAGGTGGAATCAAATTTGAGGAGGTTGATCCATAGTTAATCCTCTCTGTGAGTGGCAAGTATATTCTAGATGCATTAAATCCTAGGATCATGGTCCCATCCAGGAATTTATCCAGCTTGTTGATCCGGAGCCAACGTGATTTGTAGTTCGCTTTCTCAATGGGAGCTTGGCACTTCATGCTCGGCCTTTCTTTCTGGATATGGAGGTGCAACAGAAAGTGCCCATGGAGACTGCCTTGCTATACAAGTGGATCCTGCATTTTGGTTCTAGTGTGGTTGTGAAGGAGGTCATTCTGATGGCAATGGAGAGCCCTATGAAACCCCAAGAGGGTGTAGAATATTTCATTGATCGTGGCCCTTCTAAGGTGATGGAGAAGGAACCCCACGTTGTTTCTAGATCATCTACCCCAACCGATGCACCTCCCTTAGTCCAAGGTGTTGAGGTGACTGCCAGCGTACAACAACCCTTGCCTTCAACCAAGATAGTAGAGGTGCATGCAATCCTAATTCAAAGCCTAGTCTTTATGATGGGGTTGCAAAGACACAATCCATTCCTAAGCCTAGTATCATTCAACTAAAGCAACCTGATCAAGAGGAGGATTTTAATTTCTTCATGAATTGCAATAAGGAATATGAACAGGGTCACCAAAATACTGAACGTAGGGGACTTATTGTGTTTTTCTGCAACAAATGCCAAATGAAGACGCCTTCGACAAGTGAATTATTTTGAATCGGCAAACTAAAGAGATCTCTTTACACTCTTACTAGGGCATGTGATCCAAGTATCTTTGTCTACTTTTTAATTTGGATGTTGCTCAAAATGTCCTCCAGTACGGCAAATGGAATATTGTTGATTTGTTGGCCTACGTGCAATCCTGAAGGTTCGATTTCAACCTTGATGACAATTCTTAAGGCCACCACCCTTTGTGGCTTGAGTTTCACTGACCTCATCCAAACCTTTGACCTTTTGTGGACCTATTTGCACAATATTTTGGTAAAGTCTTGATACCAAATGGTCGTCGTAACTCTTTCAGAAGTGAACCCTAGGGTTTGTGTCGAGGTGGACTTGAAGCATAAGCTTCCACTGTTTATTTCAGTTTTTATCGCTAATGGGGTTTGCCAACAAAAAGTCCATTACTTGAATCTTCCCAATCCCTACTTAGCTTGTCAAGCTCAAGACCATCTTATCCGTAACTGCCCTCACCACAACCTAGGCTTGAAAAGCCCAAGGAGTCTTTAGTGCCCAAGATTGATCCCCCCTCTAACCCTACCCCTCCATCTATTCATGACCCGGGTCCTCGACAAGAGGTACCCCCTCCCCAAGCCCCTTATCCCTCATCCACCGTGAAAAGTAGTTAGAACAAGCCCTCATCCCATTCCTCAACAATAGCCCAACCCCAACGTTTTGTGCCTAAGACTATGGAAACTAAAGGAGGTTGGGCATTGCAAACAAGAGGAAAGAGCCCTAGTCTCCTTCTTGAGCAAAGCAGCAGCTTAGGGACACAAAGCCAAAATCGCGATCAAAATCCTATTAGGATGCAACTATGCGCTCACCTGAGAGACGTCCATTGCAATTGGGTGACTTCGTATCTAGCAACAATTTCAATAGCCTAAGCATGGGGTTAATAGCTAAATGAAGTTTTCTCTTGTGTCATGGAATGTCAAAGAGATGATTATCCCAAGTAGGGAGATGTATGGTTGAGATATGT
The DNA here is from genome assembly GCA_009831015.1 of Picea engelmannii. NCBI lineage: Eukaryota > Viridiplantae > Streptophyta > Pinopsida > Pinales > Pinaceae > Picea > Picea engelmannii. Next base: position 209,833 of record ML803186.1, on the reverse strand, counting down.
TGTGGAAAGCCAAACCTTATGTGTTTTCCTTCAATAAGTTAAGTTTGTTGGTTTTGAGATGCAATGCCATATGAATTTCTATTGGAGAGGCCCCTGTTGGACTTCGAAGCACTCTCATGGGAGTGGTGGGGTTGATCTATCTCTTTCTTCTTTTCTACAAAGCTTCATAGCTAGGCATGGTGTTGACCCATCATACAGATGCATACGGGTTACTATCTTGATCCAGGATAAGTTAGTTCGTTTTTTCTTTATTTATGCCCCTAATGCTAGTTTGGACAATTGTTCTCTTTGGGATTGGATGGCTTCTTCTCTCCCAGTTGCAGAATGGAGTATAGGTGGGAATTTTAATATGGTTGAGCGGTTCGAGAACAAGGATAACAGTTCTAGCAACGTCATTTATGGTTTGGAGAAGTGGGCATGGTCCCATTACAAGGTTGCTTTACAGATGTTCAACCCCAATTGGAGACAAAAAAGGATTCAAACTGAGGATGGGTCACATGGAATAACTTTCAATGGGGCAAAGATAGGGTACAGGCACAACTAGATTGTTCTTATGGGCCCCATGATGAGATGGCTTTCTCTAAAAAGCTCTGCATAATTGATGTATTCATAGATATGACCAGCGTTAATCACTTACACTTTCAAACAGCTATCTCATTTGGGAATCATAATGATTTTACTCCTTTCCTCTTCAAGTTCAATGTCTCTCATATGGAATCTCCTAATTTCAAAACCTCAATTCATTGGATTTGGAATCTTTCCACTCGGCCATAAGTGGTCATAGGGTGGATGATTTGGTGGGATGCAACCCTCTCTCATACGGTTAAATTTGTGTGAGGTTGGGGTCGACTGATTGCTCGCAAGAGGAGGTAGGAGTTAAAGGAGGCTCAAAGGCAGCTAGAAGAGGTTCATAATTTCTTGGAGGAGGATTTGCACCATACCTAGCTCCACAAGGAAGCAACACAGTGGGAGATTGTAGTCCAGAGAAGGAAGGAATATATTGCTAGGGGAGCTAGGGTTCGAGCTCGTCTCCAATGGATTAATGAAGGGGATGTAGTCTCTAAATTCTACTTTGATTTTCTGAAGTGCAAAGTCTCTACTGATCAAATCCTAGGACTCCATCGAGAGGATGGATCGTTGGAGTAGGACACATCCGAGACTAGAGGCTTGTTAAGTTTTCCTTTTCAATGCATCTTCTCACCCTATTAGCTTTCAAAGTTTGTTTTCAAAGCCAAGCGAACATGTCATCAAGCAGACCCCAGAAAGGTTAGTGTGGTGGATCAAGATCAACAGGATGTTGTGCTTTCCAAGGAAGAACTCTTTGCAACTCTATCCTCTATGATGAATGGTAAGTCTCTCGGTATTTATGGACTGCGTTATAATTTTTTTAAGGCATGTGGGATACAGTTGGAGGAGACCTATGTTGCATGACCAATGAGGCTTTTTCTTTGGGTAATTTGACAGCCTCTCTTAACCAAGGTGTTATTAAGTTAATTCCAAAGAATGCTTCCCACAATTCTACTAGGGGTTGGAGACCCATTACTCTTCTTAGTGTCTCCTATAAAACTCCAACTAAGGCTCTCGCACTTCATATGCAAGGAGTTGCCTCGCAGATTGTTCAAGAGGAGCAAATTAGTTTTGTACAGGGCAAATTCATTCTTGATATTGTTATTTATGTGTGGGAGACCATGGATTGGGCTAGGGAGACTGGCTAGGATTCCTTGCTTCTTAAGATTGATTTTGACAAAGCTTATGATAGGGTTGATTGGTCCTTCATCACACATATGCTCCAATCATCAATGACTTGATTTTGGCCCCAAGTGTGTTGCAATGGTGCAAACACTCTTTTCTAATGCTTCGGTAATTATTTTATAGCATAACACTCTAATTGAATGCATCCCATTGCATCACTCAATCAGACAAGGTTGTCCTCTTTCCCCTTACCTTTATGTTCTAACTATCGATGCCTTGGGGTATTTATTGGAGTCGGCAAGTATGCAATGGAGAATTTGTGGTATCTCTCTCCCAAATGGGTCGGAAATTATCAACAAGTATTTTGTTGATGATTCTCTTCTTTTGGTGTATTTGGATCGGGATTCAATCCAAGATACTATGGGGTGTTTGGATACTTTATGTTGCACTTTTGGAGTTGAAATCAGTGATAAGAAAACAGATTTTTGGCTGGTTGGGCTTGATGATCCTCCTAGTTGGATTCCTTGTCTATGGAATTGGGTCAAACCTAGAGAGATTATTTGCTATCTTGGGATCCCTTTTGGTATTGGACTCTCCATTGTTGATATGTGGAACTGGGGTCTTGAGTGGTTGCAGTATAAGGATCTCCCCTTGGTCGGGAAGCTTACAATAGTCTCACGTATTCTCCAAGCCTCGCACATCTACTACATCTCTTGTTGGCTCCTGAACATGGCTCAATGCAAGAATGGAGCAGATTCTCGGATCCTTTCTTTGGTCCAAGTATGGTGGCGACCGAAAACTTCCTCTGGTTCCTTGGGACATCTGCATTATGCCCAAAGACAAAGGTGGTCTTGAACTTATCAAACTGGCAACTCATGAACGTATCTTGGTTGTGAAGTCAATAGTTACATGCCTTGAGGGATCCACACCTTGACAGATTCTCTTGCATCGTTAGTTTCAGACTACTCAACATCTACTTTTGATCTGAGGCCCCTTTGGGTTGTGTGATATCATCTCGTCCCCTTAGCTATTTAAGGTGTCTAGTTCAATCATCTATCGAAGCATTAGGGACGCTTGAAGGTTTGTCGCTCATTTGGTCATATGGAACTTCTCTAGGAGTCATGCAAGATGGGATTTGACGTGGCATTGGCGGTGTATTTTTTAGTGCCCCCGATTTTAGGCTCACCAGCTACGAAAGAAGGGGGTCTTCTTTTGGAGGGATCTTTGGGACTTCACATCCCGAGATTGGAAGGATTGGAGAGAGTTAGCCTAACAAAAAGCTCTTCTTTCCTCTTGGGAGACTTGGAGGTTTGTCACTCCTTTGGTCAAATGGAACTTCTCTGGAAGTTGTGCAAGATAGGATTTGGCATGGCATCCTCTTTTGCACTAGCTAAATCAAGGGTGGTGTATTTCTGAGTGCCCTTGATTTTAGGCTTGTCAACTAAGCAAGAAGGGGGTTTTCTTTTGGAGGGATCTTTGGGACTTTACATCCAAGGATTAGAAGAATTGGAGAGAGTTCGCCCACCAAAAGGCTCTTCTTTCCTCTAATAACCCAACTATCAAAGACGTTATGGGTTTGCTCCTTCTTGAGATCAGTACCAGCTGAATATTGACATGCAAGGCCCCTTGGAAAGATTGGGATGCAGGTTTGGGAAACCACTTCAGTAGTATGATTCATAGAAGCTTTACTCTCTTCCACATTAGAAGCACCATTTATCTTCTGTTACGAATGCTAGATGGATGTCTTTGGACCCTAAGGCTACAGTTGAAAAGTGTTTGGTCACTACGATAGAGCTACAAGCTCCGGGTCTTTGCTTGGTTAGTTGTTAATCAGGGGATGCCCTCCAAAGCCCATCTTTCCAAATGTGGGATAACAGATGGCTTGTGCCCCTGTTGCAGCCACTCGGAGACTTTGAAACAAATTTTACGGAAGTGCATTTTTGCTAGATCATGCTGACGGTTGGTGCAGGACCAACATTCAGTGCTGCTTCAGGGACAACTTCATTGGCATGCAGCTCTTCTTGGTGACTCAGGGTCCTTGGTATTGTTCCATTTCTCGGACATTTCAGACTGTCTCCTGATTACAGCTTTATTTACAATCTGGAAGTTAAGATGCAAATATGCCTTCTCTAATGAGATCACTTCAGTCCAATCTTTTTGTCACTCCTGGTGAGAAGAGGTATGTATGCAATTGTCTGCCAAAGGCTACCTCTTGATGAAAGATGCCAAAGAGTTAAGTGCTTTAGCTTATTCTGAGTTTATTGCTGCCCTAGTTGCTCTCAGGAAGAGGATATGAAAATTTGTTGCATATACCCTTCCGGTTTTGGTTCTACTTCTTTCAGCTATCTTGTAAATTCTTCTACTGTAATATAAGAGGTATTTAAAATATAAAAAAGTGCAGCATGATTTTATGCGCGAGGGTTGTAGAGTAATGAAGCATGATATATTGGAAATCGCAATAAAATAATAAACCGATTACAATCTCCACACGCCCTGTCATATTAGTTTCTCCGGTTGACTCGCGCTCAACACCCCCCTCGTATTAATTGCGGTCCGTTGATTCACTAATGCGAACCGTATTATGGCAAAACGCTTCCCGTATTAATTGCCGACGCTCTATTCACTAATGTGAACTGGACTGTATTTAGCCCAATAATTCGGCAGAACTTTACTAGAGCCGAACTTTCGAATATTTTGGCCCAGTTCGGCTGAATTTGGTAACTATTTGTAAGATAACAGATAACATATGCAACGGTGTAACAGATGAAGCAATACAGCAATATAAATGTATGAGAAACAGCCATAAACCCAAAAGATAATGCAATATGAAAAGGACCTACTTGAAGCTTAGCAAACATCGATACAGACAGAACATGAAATACGATTAATTGGGAGATCACATACCCTGGAAGGCGTGTGGGCTTGTTCACCCATGGTGATGGCTGTGGAGACATTTAAGCACTCGGCTTCTTTCTGATATTATGTCCGTGTTCCTTCCCTCTAAACAGCCTCTCCCCTGATGCCGTTATAAATCCCTGGATATTCTGCAGTACGTCCAACGTAGACAGCAACTTTACTACAGAGGCCAAGTTCTGGAATGCTGCATCAGGGTGTCTGAAAAGAGAAAAAATTCACTTAAGCTTTTGAAATTTATTTAGAGGTAATGTAAATTCATTACATGTGATGAGATATATATCGAAAAATAACACATAACATACCATGTTTTTAATTTTAATTATTCTAGTGAACAAAATATTATTTAGGAAAAAATAACAACTAAACTAGATGGCCTCGCGTTTATATCATTAGTTTGAAAGGTTGGAGTAAAGTAAGGGAAAGTTTTAACTTTTTATTTAAATTTAATATTTTTTTAATATAATAGGAAATTTAATATTTTTTTAATATAATAGGAAATAGAGTAAAACAAATTAAATTATTAATTGTGTGTAAGCTAGGGATATCTACCTTTCTAACCTCATCATAATGAACCAAATAGGTAAGGAGAGTGTGAAATATACCTTCCAACAATTTCACTATTACACTCTTTAAAACTTTTAATTTGTTTTCAATAAAGAATATCAATAGAACCAACTAAATTCTTAACCTAGTTTTTCATGCAAGAGATTTTCAACACCTAAACATTCTAAGAGATGACTTCGAGAGGTCAAACAAAGCATGTTAATTGAACAATATCTGTTGGGTAGAATGTTTGTTATCCTCCTCACTCGGGTTCAATTCCCTCAAGTGGACATGTTGGCTCGTTGTTATAAGGCTAGAAGGGTAGACGCCCCCTGGGATAGAGGTCCACTCTGGTGGGCTTTGGGACGCCTCGAGCCTTGCTAAGTCACAAGTTATTGGTATATCTGGCTTGCAAGCTCTTGGGTTATCCTGGCAGTCAGTAGGCTTGCTCTTGCCCAAATCAAACCTACTAGGTATTGACTCCCATGGTTAAAAAAAATGAGTGAAATGGCCATCTAAAGATTTTGGCCACTTCTAAATGGTTTGAGCTTTTTTGCTACTTAATTGTTCATGGTGTTCAGAATAAAGCAGGGCGGGGAGATTGAATGGGATACTTGATATCATATGGCCAACGCAACATAAATTGAGGGGATAGCAAGATAATCAATGCCTTAAGGCTAACCAATCATAAACTAAAAACAATGCATAAGAAATTTTCTTAGGTCTAATGGATATATTTTAGATGGCCTTGAGTCTATATCACTAGGTTGAAGGCTTGGATTAAAGTTTTTGATCTTTCGTTAATTTAGAGTCAATTTGCAATGGCAACTCGTAAGCATCGACTAACTTCTACTTCCAATATTTCCACTTTAATAGAGGTCTTAATGCCAAGCTTCAAGAACAATGAATTCAGGATCAATTCCTTGAGTCTTTCAATTATGATCTTGTACACATTATGTATGTTTGAATTATCTTTAATTTCATTTCTTGGTAGGTAATCCCTTTTTTATTATGAAAATACGTCCTTGATTTATTATAACCCTCTTGAAGAGGTAAGTGACTGAGAAATAAGGGACATCAAGTAGTAGCTTCCAATTCTTTGTGAGATTTGGTAACCACCAAATTGAGTGATTGTTGAAAGATATCCCTACACAAAATTGATCATGCCTCCATCTTAAGCATTGCATAATTATTTTCTAAGAGTTTTGTATGCTCTTTGACACAAAATTACAATGAATTTTGACAAGTGTTCATCAGAGGATTAGGTCTCCAATGTTGGTGTTGAGGGCCATCCAACACCTTTTCTTATAAAAAGCACATGTAGTTAAACAACATCTTAAAATCCACCCTACCATTAATAACTCAAATAATCCAATTCACACATAAGGTTTAAACTTAATTATAAATGTTTATAATTCCTAGCTTGGCCTTCTCTCCCAATGAGCGATAAATGTTCTAAGCCACTCAATGAAGCCATCCCTACAATCAAGTTTTTCCTATAGGAATAGTCACCACAAGACACTAGTGAAGGAGCTCAACATGCGAAGAACAATAAATATGTGGATACCAACATTTTGAAGTTTTGCCTATAGGAATAGTCACCATAAGACACTAGTGAAGGAGCTCAACATGCGAAGCATAATAAATGTGTGGATACCAACATTTTGATGCAAATCTTACAACAATGTGTCAAAGACATTGGTTTATTCAAGAATCCATACTCTATTTTTTACTTTTATGTTATGTGTTCTCAAAACATAACAAAAGAGGTTTAAAAAGCAAAAGGGATGTCCACGAATTAGAAAATTTGTTGTTTATCATATAATGGGATTTGAATTCGATTGTGGAGATTAACAACTTTTTCTTGCAACTACTCAAACCATACCAAACTGACCAAACATGCTAGATGATCATTTAATATATATTTATACAGATACCAAGCCAAGAATCTTACATAAGGGCTTGGCATAAGGTAAGCAACAAAGTATTATATAGCATGTGTATAAGCTACATCAAGTAGTTACCAATTAGATTTATAAAGTGTAAGGGAATTTATTTTAATGGAGAAAAAAAGTGCATTCCCCACACTTTGACTTAGTAAGTTGAATCAAGGAATTAATACCAAAAAAACTACTAACGAAAAATTTATCAAGGTCTTTAGTAGACTTTTGATAATATGTGTGTGTGCGCATGTGTGTGTGAAGTGTCATGACATATCTATGAAGTTTTGAGTTAAAAAAGGAAGTATTTAAAGCATGAACCTTTTCACTTTATTCATGTAATTAATATTAAAGATATTGTGGAAAAAATTTATAGCAATTATGCTAATATTGACATAAATGAATATGAATTTCTTGATAGGGGTAAGGTGTGGAAATATGGAAGAAGATATGCTAGACTACTCTAAAGAGGATGGCAAGGCCTTCCAACAGTGTACTTTTGTAACTAAAGAGGAGCTAATTGAGGCCTAGAATGGCTCCAAGGCCCTTAGCAAGGAGTGTTTGTTAGAGAAATTTCCAAATATAGAGCGAGATAAGCCTAAGTCTAGGGTTTCGAACTTGTCGAAGATGAAGGTACACAAAGTACTGCGAAAAATATTTGTGTTACGTCTAATTAAGGTCTATCCAAGGTCAATGAATGTCTCCATAATTATGAACTTAACAATGCAGATCAAGGAGTCATATTTCTATGTTCGTCATCTATTGTTCCAAATCACTCATTATGCAGAAGGATGAACCAAGTGAGGCTTGTAAGTTGTTAAATGAGGAAGGAAGAGATGGTTTAAGGTTTCACATGTTGTGTGGGAAGAAGTGGCCAACGGTAATCTGAGGGTTTCCTATGTAGAAGGGCATAACCATATATCTATTTGTAGAAAGAAAACCAGGTAGAGGAAGTGTGTAAAGAAGCACAGAGAGAAGGTTTCTCTAGTGATGGGAGAATATGTAAGATTGGAGGATATAACAACCCTTGTGGAACTAGCCTAATTGGTTGTTTCATGGGGAAATTTAACTAAGAAGGTAGGCTAAAGGGGTGGGCATAACTGAATTGGCTAGACCTTTTGGGCTATATGCCAAAGTACCACACCTTAATCAGGGGTTGGTTGGCTTTTGAGTTCTAGTTGGATTCAAATGTAAAGAAGATATTAACCAGAAAATGGTTATGGGGTCCTTCATTTTTGGAGCTACGAAAATGGAAACCAGGTTTTGACCATAAAAATAATGCCAGTATATTTACAACTTGTATGGGTCAAACTACCACGTGCACTAATGGAAATGTGGAGCAAGACCAATCTTAAAATTATTAGGGATGGAATGGGGAAATTCATGGGGCTAGAAGAAGGGTTCCATTCAAAATTTGATAGTAGAATAGTGGAAACAGATCTTAGAGAAGGCTTACCAAAGGAATTGTAAATCAAATGGAAGGAAGTGGCATTTTGTGCAAGCCTTGGACTAGTGGAGAATTCCCTTCAGAGGCTCATGGTGCCATGAAATTGGCCATGTCTGAAAGAAGAAATGTTCTTGGGAAAAAAAATTGGAGGGTAAAAAAGAGGCCAAGTTCTATTCACATGGAAATAAAAATAAGTTTATCTCGTTTTATGGAAGTCCTAGGTGGTTCTCTGGAAAATAAGGCTATGCACCTTATCGAAGAAACTAATGAATTGGATCATAAGCAATTAGGAAAAGATGGAGCTGCGTTGGAGGCTAAGAACAAGCATAAAAGAGTCGAGGCAATATTAGGGGAGATTGAAATAATGGTAAAAGGTATGAAAAAATTAGAGACAAATTATGTCTCTCAATCTCTTTCAACTTATAATAATTTAAAATAAATTAGAAATTACTTCCAGTAGCTCACCAGATAAGGGATATTAGTTAGCAAGCCATAAATTTATCCCTAGTAATCTGAAATCTAACACACATTGGAACTTGCTAAGAGTATAGATGTTGATATTCATCAAGACCCTCCCAAAATCCTTTCTCTTGACTCTTCTAAGAAAGGTCATGAAAGCAATATTAATCCATTAGTTATCTTCATATCCCAAGATTCACAATGCTTCACAATCGAAGATGATAGGATAAAAGGTCATAGGTGCAACCTTATATCTAGAAGCCATAACTCCCAGAAGGATGATGAATTGATTGAGGGAGGCTTGACCATAGACAGAGAAAAATTCCCTACAATAGGTAGAAAATAATACCTCTTCCAAGCAAAAAAGAAAGTCATCGAGGAGGTTGAGGAAGGAAAGCAAATGATGGTCAAGGGGGGCTTCATAGTAGGGAGAACCTCAGAGAAGTGAAAACAATGATTATTTTATCCCTGAATGTGAGAGGTGTTGGGGTCACCCAAAAAAACTTGCCCTCAAAAGATATTTTTCCAAATTCAAATCAAATGTTATACTTCTATAAGAAATGATGTGCAAAGAGAATCTTCTTGTTATCGCACAATCCGTACTTTCCCAAAGCCCAAGGCAAGTGAAACAAGATTGGTGTAACAAGGGGATGACCTATCACTGTCACCTTAAAAGGAAACCCCTTTATGTTTAGGAGTATGTTAAGATTACCCCAAGGGAGACATCCCTAGTGACCTAAAGGGCCAGTGAAACTAAAGCAAGAATGCAAAGATAACCCCCCTCTCACTAGTCACTCAAGTCAAAAGGTCTTACTGAGTTTATGTCTTAAGAGATGAAGCAAATGTAATGGATGAAGTGTACCTACCCAGAACAAGGCAACAAGCAAAAATATGGCAATTTTAAGTACAAAATGATATTAGTGCTTCAATAAGACAATAAACTAATGAAGTGTATGCTAACTGATATAAAATTGCAGCAGAATGAAAGTTTACAACAACAAGAAGTATTTTGTAACAACTAAACACTTCTAAAATTGCTTGTGACACTTGATTATCATTCTGCCTAGTAAATGATAGATTTTCATTGTCTTTTGAAGCAATTTTAAGGCATATTTCTTGCAGCTATTACAAAATACTTCTTGTTCTTGTAAACTTTATTATGCTGCAATTTTATATCAGCTAGCCTCCCTAAAGATTGAATCATAGAAGACTTAAGGTGCTACTCTTCTAAGATTCATCCTTTACTTGGATAAATATAATCATTTTGTTGCTTGCTCCAAATAAATGTTACTGAACTTTTGACTCCATAACCCCTCAAAGGCACTAGTCCTTACACTTCTTTTGTTGAGAGATCAAACCAACACTCAAACTTTAGCCTTTCTAGCTTTCACTAACTAAAACTAACACTAACTTAGCCTAGACAACTAATTTACTTGTTGTTGTTGTAAATCACTGTTAGAGCCATCTTAAAGCAACAAACTTTCTGCATAATCTACATTTAATGCTAGCTAAACACTTCTAAAATTGTTTGTGACACTTGATTATCATTCTGCCTAGTAAATGCTATCTTTTCATTATCTTTTCAAGCAATTTTGAGGCATATTTCTTGCAGTTGTTACAAAATACTTAGTGTTGTTGTTGTAAACTTTCATTCTGCTGCAATTTCATATCAACTAGCATACGTTTCATTGGTTTATTGTCTCATTGAAGCACTAACATCATTATGTACTTGAAATTGCCATATTTTTGCTTATTGCCTTGTTCTGGGCAGGTACACTTTATCCATTACATTTGCTTCGTCTCTTAAGAGATAAACTCATCAAGACCTTTTGACTTGAGTGACCAGTGAGAGGGGGGTTATCTTTGCATCCTTGCCTTAGTTTCACCATCCCTTTAGGTCACTAGGGATGTCTCCCTTGGGGTAATCTTAACATACGCCTAAACAAAAAGGGGTTTCCTATGAAGGTGACAGTGATAGGTCACCCCCTTGTTACGCCAATCTTGTTTCACTTTCCTTGGGATTTGGTCAAATACAGATTGTGCGATAACACTTCCAAAGTCTGAATTTGATCTATGCAAAGGGGATCTTCCAAGTATTCTTATATCTTGAGATTTTAAATACATGTCTAGATGCCTTAGTAAAAAAACAGGTAGCTCATTTCTACATGCATGATCACTACTAATGTGATCTTAAGGTCATCAAGTTGATCTGATATTAAATTTGATTGTTTGGTCTTACTAAGTTCCCAGATGTTGGGCTAACATAAGAAATTTGCTTTACTGCATTTCAAAATAAGCTTATATGAAATGAATTCTAGGGCTTATGAGGAAGAAATTTAAAAATCTAGTCCACTAGATATCTTGTAACAAATATTCTATAAGTTTATATAGTAATAAGATGCGGATTGAAAAAGTACCTAGCTTTAGCTATTCTACCAAACAAATTGAAAATAACATGTGGTGTACGCAAGAGTGTCTATACCTGCAGGTGCGCTATATTGCAGTTCCTTTGTTCAAAGGTCAAGCTCGCTTGGAAGGTTGTTGGTAGTTCAACTAGGCCTGCAGTCAAAACTACATATTTTTCATTTATATTTTATGAGAAAAATGTTGAATTTTCTAATAAAAAAAGAAAGAATAGAAGAAGTATAGCTTTAATTTACAAAAAAAATAAAAAAATCAAGCTTTACCTTAAAAAACCAAATTCAATCGTGTTTGTGATGATGTTTTGGAACTTCATTCTTGATATAAATGTGCATATGAGAATAAAGTTCAATGTAATGAGGGTCTCTAGATTTTTTTGTACCAAACAACAAACAATTGACATTGTAAATGTAACTTATGAGTATGAGGAGCAGATTACCTTCAAATTGAAGAAAATTTAAGTATTTATGTTCAATGAAGCTCTGAGATAGATATAGTTATATTGTTTTGTTGTAACTTTCAAGGAGGATGCTACTATGATCTCAATTTCACTTAAACTGTAGTAAAGCATGAACTATGTCATAGTCAGTCCAATATGCTTATGATACATGAACATGGCATTGTTCAATTTGCAAGTTTGTCCAAATTCGATCAATAACATATTTCTCATTCCGTAAAAACTTATGTGTTATTTCTTGCTTTTCTAGCGATTGCATATATTGTTGCAACAATATGCTTTTTTTATTCTTTGCACGAATGTCAATGTTGAAGTCACCAATTACTATAAAGACATAACCACTTTGTAACAATTCGATTTTTGCCATTGAAATTGTATCAACTATTGTTGAAATAGATGCAATATATGCAACATAGATGTTGAATATGCAAATTGATTTATGAGCACATATATTCGACACAATGAGTTCAACTTTATCATTGTAATATTTTTTTGTTCTTTTTATTTCTACAGTTTTATCTATGCAAGTAAGAACTCCATGTACAAAATGTGCTATGTTGAAATTGAATTTGCTTAATTCATTAATAGTTGGTGGGCAATGTAAATGTGTTTCTTGAAAGCAAACAATGATATCTTGTATCAAATCTTTATATTGTACTACATCTTCAAGGTGTTTCCATAGGCTACGTGTGTTCAATGTAGAAATTGAAAAGTTGTTTATAAACATCTTTGGTATCTCAATGTGTTCCAGTATCCATTACGCATTTGTTGTTAGATGATTCATTTCATCTAACACTTTGTTTGCCACATGAAAGTTCTTTTGGGATAATGGCTTGAGTAGGTACAATGAATCGATTGTTTTTATTCGTGATAATGTTGTATACACAAGTATGTGTCTTGTGACTCCATTTGGGTCAAATGCAAGTCCACTTAGAGTAAGCCCTTGAGTTCTATGTATTGTTCTAGCACATGCTAATTGTATCGGAAATTTTTTTCAAATAGTTATTTGAGATTTGTTTCTAGCAACTGCAGTTGGTTTTGCAATTCATAGTATTGGTGTCCATGCATGTTCAATGTTTTGCTCATATAGTTCATAATGTTTATTTCTTTGCACTTTTCCAATTGTTGCATCTGCAAATTCTATCCAAACAACATCAACATCTTTGTTCATTTTTGTGTATGTTTTGAATATTTCATCAGCACCATTAACCAACCCGTCCTCTATGTTATAGTTCCCTGCATATAGTTCAACTAACATTTTTTTTTTAGTAGTATTCTTGTTGGTAATGCTATCATTTTCTCATAAGTCATCATTTTGTCATGATAGCTTTCATGTTCATCAATAGCATCAAGCATCGCCAATTCTTCATTGACTACTGAAAGCATACGGTTGTTATGTTTCTTCACATCTTTGTTCCTAATATATATATATATATATATATATATGAAAATAATGAACCTAAGGGTGTTGTTCTGTGGCAATGAGTATTTATGTATTCAATGTCCTTCTCAGATTGTTTTTTAAGTTTCATTTTGTTCAAGATTCTATTGAAATCTATATCTTTTTGATGCATTGTGGTTCACAATTCATAGCACTTGACCTCATCTTACCAAAATGTGTATGGAATTTTTTGCTTGTTGATCATTGGCTCTTCAAAGATCAGTGAATCCCTTATAGGTTGTGCATGGTACAAATCTCCATAAAATATTAAGTCGACATTACCAAAGTAGGATGCTGGTGTGTGATTTATTTGTTGTAAACGTTTGTCAACTTCGTATAAAAATGTCGCTCCTATCAAAGATGCTTCATCAACGAGTAACACACGAAGTTGTTCAAAATGTGTTGTTAATGTATCCAACTTTTCACTATTCAATGGAAAATACTCTAATTTGTTAAAGGGCATATAGAATGCAGAATGCAATGTGATGCCCCCTGCATTGAATATTGATTTTTTTGTATATGCACTTATGAGACCTTTCAATTGTAGTGGATCATAGTCCATTTCTACATTGTAGAAACGAACTAGTGACTGGAATAGTGTTTAGTAGTGAATGTTTTCCCGATTCCTGCACCACTTGTTAGGACCAAGTACACTAGTTTGTTCGGTTCATCCTTTTTCTTTGTTAATATGCCTTTCATGATTGTAGCTTGTTCTTGGTTTAAATGTCTCCTAATATTAAAGAATTCTAAATTGTCTAATATATGTGGTTGCTTTACAATGTGGTAAGGTCGACTAGCATTTATTCTTATATTTCTTGTGCTCTTAAAATGTTGCAAATTGTTCTCAAAGTCATATTGATCATATTTGTTGGCTACGTTTGAATACAAATGTTTTGCAAGTTTTTATTCCTCATAAGTGATGCTTATGTTGAATAATTGTTCTTTTTTTATTTTCAATTTCCTTTGTTGCATGTTCAAGGTCACCCCATGCCAAATTTGTTTGATGTGTATACCTTTGTTCGTTTTGTTTTATAGTTTCTATTAGGAAATTGTAGGCATGCTCTCATGTAGAGTAGATTTGTTTGAGAATGTTTTCATCTACTCGATATGGAACGTATAGCATTAGTTGTTTTCGATGGTAATTGTCAAGATATTTATGCTTGTTGTATTTCACGTACCTAATAACGTATGACTTTTCTCTACTTCTACGTTTCGTGCCTTTTTTTGTATACCTTGATGCAAATTCTACTAAACAAACATCATTGATAGCTTCAGGATGACATATGTAGTAATCAATTATTGAAGAACACATTATACCTTCAGAATCATCCGACTCGTGTTGCAAATCTTTTTATTTTTTAAGGATAAATGTTTGTTGCTCTATTAGTGACGTGTTTATGAATATACATTTTCTTGAACCAATGTTTAGTGATAGAGACAAGATAATGTGAACAACTTGTTGTGTAGACATTTGTTGCATATTTACTAAAGCCTTTCCTAGTCTACTAATTGTTTGCATGATATCGACATTTGATTTTTCATGTTCTTCTCGTATGCGTTTAAATGTGGATGTCATTGTCTTGTCAAATTTTTCCATGTACGAGCTACAATATGTCATTGTCGCATATGAATCGACAATGAATTGAGAATCTGTATTTGCATTACATATTTTTGGTATATGTCATGCAAAACTATTAATCCATATGTTTGATGACCTTCCTTGTAATAAGACAGATGTCTGATTTAAGCTACATTGAATTGCATGGATATATTCTTCATGTGTTAAACCTAAATCATTTACAAAGCTATTGAATATGTGTGTGTGTGTGTGTGTGTGTGTGTGTGTGTGTGTTGTCATGTTTAGAATCTTTTATTGTTTCAAATATCAATTTTGTATTTTCTTTTGTTTTATCATTGTCATACTCCAGAGTTCTCAGTATTCTTGTTGCCTTCATTGGTGGTTGTAGAAAATTGAATCTACAATGGACTTTTTCCCTTTTCCTACAAGTTTTTGTATGACGATGATGTTGTAGCATCTTTAACTCATCTGCAAGAGCCATTGAATCACATGACAAGTATTTATCAACAAAGCTCTCAAGTTCTACATATGTATTTTTCCCATAGATTGGTGCATCTTGTATCCATAACAATCCATGGTCATGCTCGCTTTCTATGTTTTGAAACTCAGTAATAAAAAAGAAGTCTTGAATATTTCCATAGTACTTATTGTCATGACATATTAAAATTTGCATTGCAAATATCCTATTTCTATAGTACTGAGCACAAGTTGCGGGGTCACTCCTAATCAACAAATTGATCTCATTGTTTTCTATTCCATGTTAGATTGTTTTTTTTGTTCGATCTTGTATTTGTTTTAGTGCACTACTAAAAGAAATGAAGAATGTAGGTGGTCCTAGTTGTCGGATCATTGCATATATTTTCTTGTGTGTATCTCGATGATAGTCTAGCGACGTACGAATTGTTTTAAGATCCATGTATCCAATATCTGATTTCAAAATGTGGTCCAAGTTCAGATTTGACATAACATCTTTTGCTTTTAGATTTCTTTCTTTCAGTTGTCCTTTTCTTATTCTAGTCCATATGCTACTAAACAATTTATTTAGGATAATGCGTACAACTTTGTAGAATAGAATTGTTATATGACATGCAAAGTCATGTTCCTTGTGTAATACTTCCCACCTGGAAATTTTTTGATGTGAGAAGTTTTGAGTTACATCATCAGGGCATTTATCACCATAAAATAGTGACGGGAATCTCATTTCTTCTAAGTATTTGTTTTGAAAAATTCCTAATGGAGCATATCCTTCACGAGGAACAATGCTTGTTTGATTGTTATGAAGATCAAATATGTTATATGTATCTGTGAATGCATGTACAAGTGTTTTAGTGATTGGTTCTTCATTGTTTTCCTCACCAAACTCCTCGTTTTCAATATATGTTTCACCTTTATATGCTTCTTCTTTTTCTACGAATACTTGCTCCCAATTATAAATGATTTTTACTTTTTCAAATTTGTAAAGTGTTGTTTTCATAGTCGTTTTAAAGCTTTCATGACCATGTGGGCACAGATGTGCCCAACAGAATAAGGATTTTTGAATATAAGACTCTTTTTTATTGCTACTGCAATTGTCCCAGTTTCATTTATGTCATGAAGCAAGGCATACTGAATCCTAGAAGTGATCGTCGGGACATTGATAACTCCACCAATAAGTCATAATTGTGGTTTTCTATATCTTTGTCCAAGTTCTATTATTTGCAAGAAAGGTAGTCAGGATGTTATTAATTTTTCTTCTAGCTCATCCAATTTTTTCATGATTCTTATGCTTATGTTTTGTCTAATTTTCTTTGGCACAACAAACTTACTGTCTACATCATTTTCTAATGCTTTTTTGCAAAGTTTGCAAATGTAATAGTACTATTAGCATTGTTTGTCAGGGTTTGTTGTGACTTCTCTTTTTTTTTCTTATCAAAAATCATTTCTTTGTATTCTTTTTTAATCAATATAACATCTTTTAGGAAAAAAAGTTTGTTGACATATTATATAGTCAAAAATAGGCACATCTGTGATTTTCATATGGAACTTTTTTTCTACAATTGTAAGTGATTCCTTATTTTTCTGCCTCTTTTGTTCAAAGCTTTTTTTTCTTTCTTGCAATAATGTTTTTTCCTTTTTTTTTGCCACCATTTTCAATAGTTCTGCAATAGTAGTAGAGTTTCTTCTTTAACTCTTGCCCTTAGTTTCTACTAATATATTGTTATGGCCACTTATGTCTTCATTAAGTCTATTGTGTAATTATTCTTGCAAAGGTTTGTTTCTAAGGAGATTCTTCACTTTGCGCAAAGATAGACTAGGTTGACTTCTATTCGTTGCAGGAAATAGTTTGGAATCTATGTTGATAGCAATTTGCACATTTTTCAATAGTTCATATACTATACGCGTTTCAATTTTTCGTACCTCAACTACGTCAAACACTTTGGCTCCTTTTGTAGAACAGAGTATTGAAGCTTTGATCTTCCCTATTTCAGAAGACCATAAATGGATGTTGATCTTTAATATTCTAGCCAACCATTCATAGAGAAACATTCCACCATCAATGTACCCATGTTTAGAAGGCAATGTTAATTGTATCATGTACCCTTGCGAATTTGTGATTTTTGGTGTTTCCTTGACTATATCATCAATAATATATTGGTCGATGCATTTAATTGTGAAGGAATCATTTTGCATAATTGCATTGCAAAAAGTTTGTGACATTATTTGTCACAAACAAGATACAATGTATTGATTATTTTCCAACTGGCATAGTGCCTGAAAAAACTCTCACCATATGTACTTTCAAACATATGAACTTCATTAACTTCATTTTCTTCAAAAGTAGGAGAACTGTGAATAGTTCTTTTGCACAATAGTGGCTCGAAATGTCCAGCGAGTGGATTTTCATCATGGAACAATATGTCATAGGTGTTTGTAGATAAGTTCGAATTGAAATGCGGGTAGCTTTTCATTCGACTTTTTGACCAAACTCTTATTGGGATTTTTAGCCAATTCGATGCCCAATGTATGCAAAAAATATCACCCCATAGACCTCTATGATATGGTGGCATGTCAATTGATGCTAATCTAGACATCTTGTTCAAATATTCTTCTAGGTCATTAATATTATGAATTTCTATCAATGAAGACCCATTTATCTCAAGTTGATAAGGTGCAATTGCCTCTGCATCTTTTTTTTGCAAATATGTTGTTTTATTGTACCCTCTCTAATTTATGTTGATGTGTATCTAAAATGAAGTAGCACTTGCAATGCGTTAAACAAACAATCTCCTACAACATACACAAAGTTTTCTAAGCGACACAAGCCATACTTTTCTAGTACAAGATCAGTTTCTATTAATGACTGTGGAGTTTTTGTTTTCATTTTATATTCTTTTCACAAGTAACTAGTTTGTTCCCTAAAATGTCTCATACTACTTGGTCTTCTATTTGAAATTATATAAGTTATAATTGTAATATGTCTACAAATAGTCTACAAGGCTATTTAGTTATATTCACATGATATTGAGACAAAAAATAACTAATGGGAGACATTCCATACAAAGCTAGAGGAATGGAATGTTACATAAAACTTGCTTAAAAGAGTATGTACCTGTATGTACTGAATACTACAATCTTGTTGACATTATTGATAAATGTGCTTGGAAGCTTGCTAGTACCTTCACAGTGCATGACAAAACTTTATGCAACAAGTCAAAATTGTGACAATAGAACACTTGACACTTGTAATAATGTTACTTATGCATAGCCTAAAAGCAAGTTGAAAATCGAGATAGGCATACATCACACAATGAAAATCATTAATAGAAAATACTACCTATAATAAGTTACTATAATTTTTTATAACATGTTTTCAATTTTAAATCACTAGAGATTTGCTAAAAATACAGTGCATGTGAAAGATTATCAACTCTTTTTTTTTCTTCATATTCTATTTCTTTTTTGTTGTACTAACGTTTGTTAAACCCATTAAAAACTAGAAAACCATCCAATTTCTACTTTTTCCATATGAGGTCCTATGTGTTAAAATCCATTATCACAAACATCTTAAAATGACATATGACATATTAATTTTGGTGCTAAACATGAAGTCATTGTTGATATTTATCTTATTAGAGTAATATAGTGAAATTTTGTCTAGGGAGATGAGATGTTAATAATGGAGACCAAGACCCATCTTAACGAAGGCTTATTTTTGTTAACTATGTCATGTTGACATGTATGAAAATGTTAATGGAAGCTACCCCAACCTTCATAATCATGAAGAAGAGAGGAGCCATTGTTGTCTACTTGGTGAAAGATAGGAGCATTTTTTTCTCATTGAATTCATGTGGAAACTTGGAAATCCATAAACCATAATTATTATTGTGTAGTCATTTGTCGCATATTGATGCTGGCAATTGATCAATGATGTGTGAACATATACATGGGCCCATTATTTGCATTAATGAATAGTGAGTACATCAACATCTTAATGTTGATAATACTGTATACGACTAATATAAGTAACTAGACAATTAAAAACAATGAATTGATTTAGTACAATGGTCCTGATTAAATTGGGATTTATTTAGACAAAACACTTAAAAAACTAATGTAAATAAAAACAAAGTGCTTAGGCAATAACATCAGTCTGAAAAATAGCACAAATAAAGATTAAGTATTTAAATAATATAGCATAATATTTCAGAAGACAAATTCATCGAGTACAATTTTTTTTATTGGAAAACAAAGCAATCCAACCATAAACAAAGAATACCAAGCATGAAAGAAGACGATGACCATAGTCATAAGAGTCGCTAACAATTGATCAATGGTGTGTCAACATCTACATGGGCTCATTATCTGGATTCATGAATAGTGAACCCCTCAACATCTTAATGTCAATAATACTCTATGTGACTAACATAAGTGACTAGGCAATTAAAAACGATGAGTTGATTTAGTACAATGGTCATGATTAAAAAGGGATTTTATTGAGACAAAGCACTTAATCAAACCAATGTAAATAAAAAAAACGTGCTTAGGCAATAACATCGGTTTGACAAATAGTACAAATAAAGATAAAGTATTTAAATAATATAGGATAATATTTCAAAAGACAAATTCATCGAGTACAATTTTTTTTATTGGAAAACAAAGCAAACCAACTATAAACAAAGAATATCAAATTCACTGATTACAAAGGTCTTGAACGAAAGAAAGCAATATAACTAAAAACAAAGAATACAGAGCATCAAAGACCAGGATGCCTCACATATTAATTTTGATGCTAAACATGAAGTTATTGTTGAACAAAGCTCTTAGACAAAAACAAATACTAATTACGAAAGTCTTGAACAAAAACAAAGCAGTGTAACTAAAACCAAAGAATGTAGAGAATCAAAGAGCAGGATGACCATAATAGTAAGAGGGATACAATATAGGTGATTCCAATTGAACAATTTGTGTTTGGGTGATTTTACATGTCGTTGGGAATGTTGGTGTATTAAATTCTCCAAACAACAAATCGTCGATGACGTAAATGTTTTGTGTTTTGATGATTTTATGTGTTGTTGTTAGAGTAGGGGTGTCATATTTCTTGTGTATCCATGGAAATCTAGCATTTATTTCAAGTTGAGTGGGTTTATTATTATACCTGCGGATGATTGCAAAAGGTTTATTTGGTGTTATGTGAAGCATTGGATTACTAGATATTGTTAGTCTATATAGCAATCTCTCTCTCTCTCTCTCTCTCTCTCTATATATATATATATATATGTGTGTGTGTGTGTGTGTGTGTGTGTGTGTGTGTGTGTGTGTGTTATAGATACTTATGTTTGCCAATTTATATCTATTTATTGGGTGGGTTTCATAAAAAAAAAAAAAATTATAAAAGAATTTATTGTTGTGCTAGGTGATGCAACCTGCAATGAAGTTGCATTTCCTTGGCAATGCTAGTGTATTAAGTTCTCTGATCAGCAAATCGTTGATGGCGTGAATGTTTTGGGTTTGGGTAATTTTACCTGTCATTGTTAAAGTAAGGATGTTATATTTCTTGTGTAACAATATAACTCTAGCATTTATTTGAGGCTGAGTGGGTGTATTATTATACCTGCAGATGGTTGTGAAAGGATTATTTCATGTTATGTAAAGCATTGGACTACCATATAGGTGAGAAGCATTGGCCTTGATGTTATGTGAGCCATTGGGTTGCATTGTGGATGTGTTGAACTGGTAACCTGGATTTTGCAAAGTGGCATAGGTTGCCATCAATGTGAGTACGTTGGGCCGACCTTGCCCATGTATTAGATTGTCTGGTTGACCAAAATCATTCAAAGTGATATAGGTTGCCATCATTGTGAGTACGTTGGGCTGCACTAATTCTTTTAATGTTTTGTTTTTCTTTTTCTTAATTTTTGTGTTGTTCTAAAAGAGAATGATGTTATGTGAGGCCTGAATGTTTTATGTTTCATTAATTTTATGTATAAAATGTTTATATGTATATAGTATGGGTTACTATTAAAAATTAAATTAATTTCCCAAAAAACTATAAATATTACAAATTTACTTAATTAAATTTGAATTTAATATTCGTTATGTTAATTCAGTGTATGAAAATCCAAAAGTAAAATATATATATAAATTTAATATTCTAAATGATAAATTGAGTTTTCAAAACTCAAAAAATAAAATATATAAAAAACAAAAACAAAAAAAACAATGGCTATATGAAATTAAAAAAAAGAGGAAAATAGATGTATAACTTATAAAAAGAGGAAAGTAAGCTTATCCATAAGCTTCTTCATGGAAAGTGAAAAGTCTCCATCTATATTTTAAATTCATCTATTCTTTTAATTTGATTGTTTTCATATTTTCTTGCATAATAAAAATGAACCAATTCCTCAACAAAGTACCTGGGCCAGTATATTTTATTTGTCATGTTAATCACTTGATACTTGTGAATCCTTGTATCACAGCGGTCCCTTCCCTCTATTCTACCTCCGCAGACGACTCTGCCACATTGAAACCTTACACAATTCGTCAAAGATGTCAAGCCATGCACACACAAATACAAATATATAACTACAATAATATGAAAAAACCACATATATAAACAGAAAAACACCCTCCACTTGCCACCCATGTAAAATTATAACTCACAGGAACTTTCTTATTTTTTTAGCTTGAACAATTAAGAAATAACAAATTATTCGAAAACGAATCGATATCTTATAATTGCAGCTACAACTGATGCTTGGTCACACCATTAATTTGAAAGGAATAGATAATTAATCTAAACAAGAAAAATAGTTTTAAAAAGTAATTAAAAACCATTGTTCTTTAAATTCTAATGTTTAACCTTCGACAAAACTAATTGGACGAAGTAATAGCAAGTCAACACAGAGTTGACGACCGAGCAATTACAATATACCTAGCATTCAACAAGTATAAAAAAACATTTGGCTTGGGCCACCTGTAAAATGACACTATGGAGAAACAATAACAATAGATAATTAAAAAAAAAAAACACCAAAAAAACTCACCCAGCCAAAACATTCAAGCCACCGACGACTTAGTGACCAAAGAATTTAATACACTAACATTCTGAATGCAATGCAACTGCATTGAGTATACACACATATTTATATATTAAATATATATTATTATGTGTATAAGTATATTTATAATAATATATTAATATAATGTAGATGTTAAATTAATTATATGTATAAATGTTTTTTTTTTCCCGAAGAAAAAATTGTAAATTTTTATTTCCATTGGAAACAAATTTACATTCTGAAGGTACATGTTGTCATGTATGTCTCGTCTCCAAAGGAGATTCTGTCTGAGCTCTGTAAGAGAGACAAAAAGAGCGTGGAACCATAAGCTTTGTCCACATATATACAAAAGGAGTTTTTTGTGTATGATCAAGGCTAGTATCAGATCTCTGTGAAACCAAGTATGAAACCCAAAAAACTAGTGTGCATACCCAACACCAATATATCTGTCATCAATTATCCCTGAATATATAATACTATCTGAAAGAACAGTTGACTTGATTCAGCTAACAAAATCTGTGCATGTAAAGTGTCCATCAAAATAGGGTACATCTGAACATGATATAATCGGTAGAACTATGATGCTGCAAAAAGATCCTATAATTTGAAAACAAAACATTCGAGACTGTGAAGAGGAAGGATCAATAAATGGTCAATGATAAAACTCATAAATCTCTCCACCGTTGACCTCGGTGATCATCCACTTCCCCATATATATATATATATATATATATATATATATATATATATATATATTATACTTACCTATATTTTTTTTTGTAAGTAAGTGATCTATAAATTACCTTCTATGTAAAATTGTTACAAAATAGCAAGTATTCGCTGGAGACAGAGTCGCCACAACAGGAAATCAACTCTACTTCAGCTGAGTTTTCATAATTGTGCTTCCTATGTCCACAAAACTATAACATATCCAAGTAACTAAGATATCAAAAGGGTTGTTTAACAGAGCCAAGTGGTGAAATAAAATAGGACTATGTGAGTTAATCATGGCCTCTAGACTACTGAGAATATTGACCAACTTGGACAGATATAATCTGGAAAAACTAGTAACCAAAATGTTGAACCTAGTGGCCATCAAAATCGATGTCAATTATGTCCCAGAGGAAGGAGGATGGGCGTCGCCTCTTAGACTATCAGAAGAGTTGAAGAGGCATCTCGTTCAATGCCCACGTCTGTTTCCAGAGAAATGCAGTGTTCTAGGAGCTCAAGGCGGAATTAAACATCGTGAACCTTGCTT
Source organism: Picea engelmannii (assembly GCA_009831015.1). Classification (NCBI taxonomy): domain Eukaryota; kingdom Viridiplantae; phylum Streptophyta; class Pinopsida; order Pinales; family Pinaceae; genus Picea; species Picea engelmannii. Next base: position 186,142 of record ML803186.1, on the reverse strand, counting down.
TGGAACTCAAATATCAATTGTTGAATATTGGACAAGGATTCAAAAATACGTTGAGAATCCTCCTCTTTGAAAGTGTTATGCTTATCAGAGGAAGGCGCTTCAGATGGGAAAGTAGTTGTAGGCCCTAAAGACATAACATCTTGACTTCGATGAGAGTGACCACGATGAGATATGAGTCGTGGGCTTTCTGAAGAAGTCTAGCCCGGAAAGGACTTCAGGGCATAACCCAAGGAGCGTCCTCGTCTATCAAACCATTCAATTTTACAGCCCCACCCGGAGGAGGTGTGACCGCTATCCTGCTAGTGAGTCGAGCTAAGAGATGAAGATCCAGACCTCTTTCTATGACTATTCAAAATCTCACTGCCTACGACTGAGGAAAAAGGTCGACCCACTGGAATAAGTTCTCCCCTGCCCCTCTTCGAACGATCACATTGTCTCATCATGATAAACAGAGAGATGGAGGGCTCCCAGATGTGAATGGTGCTAATCCAACGTTTTCCCCTCCTACTATAATGAACCATGAAGGAAACCTAGGCAAAATGGCTATTCCCCCCAATGTTGGGCGTCCTTAATTCCTCTCTTGTCGCCCACTTCATGGTTTTTAATGACAATTTAATCAGCTTGTACCTAGAGTAATTGACGCCAATCGTACTCGTACAAACCAACAACATTCCCCTGTAGCAAGATATAACTGAATACAGAAAGTCTTGATTGTATTGAAATGCTGCCCACCAGAAGACACCATCTGCATTACTGTTTCTCGAATCGGTGAGCCAAGTGGCATGCGGTCTAAATGCTTTGTGGTGAGTCATAAGCGCTATGCGTTGGGTGGCACCCCATCCGAGGATTATACTTACCTATATTAACGTTATCACACACACACACACATATAATGTAAATTATATGTATATGTAAGCTGTAATGTTGTTAATATATATATTGAACCAAAGAAACTAAAAACATAGTCAACAAAATCTTAGAAACTAACCTATAGGCCACAAAAATTTGAACGAATCTATTTCCATTTTATTGTCTTTCAGAACAAAACAAAGACTAGGAAAAACAAGAAAAACAAAACATAAAATAAAATTAGCCAGAACCAGGGTACTCACATTGATAGTAACTTATAACATTTTGCACCAACAAAGCTAGACTTTCACAGTTGGATGAGAAAAATGACAAGCCCTGGCAAATAGACAAGGACATGTAGAATTACCCAAACACAAAACATTCACGCCATGGAGGATTTGGTCGATCAGAGAATCCAATACACCAGCAAGCCCAACCAAACGTACTCACCGCGATTGTAGATTAAGGCACTTTGCAAACCCCAACTTACCAGTTCAACACACGCACAATGCAACCAAATACCTCACATAACATGGTTCTCTTTCAAAATAAAATATAAAAAATAGCCTAGATCGATGTACTCACAATGATGGCAGCCTACAACACTTTGCACCAGCAAAACACTTTGCACGATTTGGCCGACCAGAAAATCTAATACACCATCAAGCCCGACCCTACATACTCACAACGATCGTAGCCAACAACACTTTGCAAAACCCATGTTACCAGTTCAACACACCCACAATGCAACTCAATGCCCTACAATAACATCAAGTCCAATGCTTCTCACATATCTCGTAGTCCAATGTTTCACATAACGTGAAATAAACCTTCCACAACCATTCATAGTTATAATAATATATCCACCCAGCCTCAAATAAATGCTAGAATTTCACCATTACACAATAAATATGACACCTATGCTTGAACAAGGACACATAAAATCGCCCAAACCCAAAACAATCACGCCACCGATGATTTTTTCATTCGATAATTTAATACTTCACGCCACGGGTGATTTATTGATCAGAGAATTTAATACACCAGAGTTCCCAACGACACATAAAACCACCCAAACCCAAAACATTCAAGCTACCGACGATTCAATGATCAGAGAACTTAATACACGAGCATTACCAAGGAAATGCAACTTCATTGCACACTTCATTGCTTGCCACAACAATAAATACTTATATATATTGTTTTTATAAAACACAACCCACAAAAAGATATAAATTGTCAAATCAAAATCACCTCACACCTCCCGTCAATCAAACGCAAGAAAAAACATTTAAAAAAATACATATTTTATATTATAATATATATATATATATATATATATATATATATATATATATATATATATATAATGTAATATCATATAGAATATATATTATGTAATATATATAATCTATGCAATACAATATATTATGTAATATATATAATCTACGCAATACAATAACATATATTCTATATGATATTACATTATATATATATAGCATAACACTATGCTAATATTATATACATATATATTTAATATATACTTACTGTTAAATATATTAATATTAATCTATATATATAATGATACTATAGCTTTGAATTAGAGAAAACCTAAGTAACTAATTTCCATGACGTTGAAATTTGAACCAATTTGGTTTCATTGTTATTCTCTTTAACAACAAAACAAAAACTAACAAAAACAAGAAGTTGGGACTAGGGTACTATAGCTTTGAACTAGAGAAACTTAAAAAATAGCCAATAAAACCTAACAAACTACTCTGGAGGCCGTCGAAATTTGAACTAATCTATTTCCATTTTATTTGATCTAACAACAAAACAAAAACTGGGAAAAACAAGAAACCCAGACCAGGGTACTCACAGCGATGACAACCTATAACACTTTGCACCAACAAAGCTAGAGTTCCATGATTAGACCAGAAAATAATAATGACACTATAGTTATCAACCAAAGAAACTGAAAACATAACAAATCCATTTCCATTTTATTCTCTTCGACAACAAAACAAAAGCTGAAAAAAACAAGAAGACCAGGGTATTCACAATGATGATAGCTTATAACACTTTGCACCAGCAAAGCTAGAGTGCCACGGTTACACAAGAAAAATGTCAGGCCTGGTCAAATTGACAAGGACAGGTAGAATTACCCAAACCCAAAAAATTCATGTCGCGGGCAATTTGGTCGACCATATAAGCTAATTGTTAGGTAGCTAGAGAGGTTGGGGGGAGAAGGCCCATAGTGATAATGTTAGGTAGCTAGAGAGGTAGTGGGGGTGGGGGAGGGGGTAGAGGACCCATAGTGATGAAAATGGAAGCCATTCAATGTAAGGTGGACTAGGTCCACTATAGTATTAAATAAGGCCCACTATGGTAGTTAGATATAATAAATGTAAGAGGACTTACTAGAAGGTTATACTTCTAGAATGTTCCTCCTCTAGAATGTTCTTAGGTGGTTAGTAGAACTATATAAAGGGGTTCAAGCAATGTAATGAGACATTAAGAGAAAAATTGTATTTGGAGTTGAAGTTCATTAGGAGGTTGCCCCCTCAAAGAGGCAAGTGAATAGGAGAGGATCACTTCCATAATAGGATCCATTGTATGGTGTTGCCCTACCCTAAGGGTTTGATCTCATAAAGTGGTGGTTTTCTATATTGTTTCATATATCTTGTGTGGTGATTGTATTCATATATCGTTGGTACTATTTTGGTATTTTGTATTCAGGACTTTGGTACTTAACAATTGGTATCATAACACTTTCCTTGGCAAGAAGTGGGAAATTTTTTATTTTTGAAGATTTTTTTTTGAGAAGAAAAATAGGGTCGCGACATTCCGAACGATTTTTGTAGGTTTTGGTGCACAATTTGAAAAATTTGGTTGTATATCTAAGTTCCTCTCAAAAAAACACCCAAGTTAAAAATAAAAAAATCGTCTGAAACGGAGTTCGAAAAGTCAAGTTATTTGCATTTTAAAATCTGCAATTTTTCGGGGTATTTTTTTTTTCGTGGAAGACAACGTGATTTTTCCGATTTCTGTAGTAGTTGGGGCTGAATTTTCCAAAACAATTGCATATATGAGTTCCTCTCACAATTTCACCCAATTTCAAAAAAAAAAAATCATCTCAATCGGAGCTCTGGAAGTGAAGATATTGCTAATTTAAAATCAGTGATTTTTTGGGTTTTTCGTGACGATGGCGAGACTGCAGAGTTCATAACTTTTCACAGTGTGCTCAGATTGTTGCCAAATCAGTGCCATTGGATAGATAATTTTGATATCTTTATTTTGGTATAATATATGTGGTGTTTGTAATGGATATTAGATTTCTCATGGAACTTCCACATAAGTTTGCATCCCTTGAGGACATTTTACAAAAGATTGAAGCCATTGAGCAACATCTTCACGAGGGGCAACAAATTATTAGTGCTAATTGTCAAAATTTTCAAAGGTCTTTGGCTAGCATACATAAGAGATATCTTATGACGGACATCAGGGATGCATATAATCAAGAAGTCTGTGCTTGGTATGATTTTGAGGCTGATTGTGATGATTGATATATGGATAGTTGTCATTTCTGGGATGACAACCACTTTCATATTTTATTTGATGAATCTACTTCACCTTATGTAGAGCACATTATGAAGAGAAGTCCAGAGCCTTCTATGAATACTATTTTTTAGTATTATCTAGTACTAGTGTGTTATTCAGATGATATTTTGGATATGGAGGGATCTACATATTTGGATCCCCATGATCAATGTAGATCTTTGGAGAATCATTTCCAGTTGCTTCTTGAGTTCAGATATCTTCCACGTGGAGTTCACATGAGCACTTGAACATGGGACCCTGGTTTACAATGGAAGTTGGAAAACTTCAACATGTTGGTTTTTATTTCTCCATGGGACCTTGATTCTCTAGTCTATTTCAGCACTATGGTCCACACTTATCCATGGGACCCTGGTATATGGTTGTACATCAAGCGTTGATGACAACACTTTCATAAGGGGGGTGGAATGTTAGGTAGCTAGAGAGGCAGTGGGGGGGCCCAGAGGGCCCATAGTGATAATAGTGGAGGTCGTTCAATGTAAGGTGGACTAGGTCCACTATAGTATTAAATAAGGCCCACTATAGTAGTTAGATATAATAAATGTAAGAGGACTTACTAGAAGGTTATACTTCTAGAAGGTTCCTCCTCTAAAATGTTCTTAGGTGGTTAGTAGCACTATATAAAGAGGTTCAAGCAATGTAATGAGACATGAAGAGAAGTATTGTATTTGGAGCTGAAGTTCATTAGGAGGTTGCCCCCTCAAAGAGGCAATTGAATAGGAGAGGATCCCTTCCATAATATGATCCATTGTATGGTGTTGTCATATCCTAAGGGTTCGATCTAATAAAGTGGTGGTTTTCTATATTGTTTCATATATCTTGTGTGGTGATTGTATTCAGATATCTTCGGTACTATTGTGGTATTTTGTATTCAGGACTTTGGTACTTAACACTAATACACCAACAAGCCTCGCCCGACGTACTCACAACCACTGCAACCTATGCCACTTTACAAAGCCCAAATTACCAGTTGAACACACCCACAATGTCTTTCAAAACAAAACAAAAACTAAGAAAAAGACTCGGACAAGCATACTCACAACGATGGTAGCCTATAATGCTTTGCACGATTTCGTCGATCAGGAAATCTAATACACTAGTAAGCCCGACCCGACGCACTCACAACAATGGCAGCCCATAGAACTTTGCAAAACCCAGGTTACTAGTTCAACACACCCACAATGCAACTCAATGTCTGGCATAACATCAAACCCAATGCTCCTCGCCTATCTCATAGTCCAATGCTTCACATAACACGAAATAAACCTTCTGTAGCCATCCACACGTATAATAATACACCCACTCAGCCTCAAATAAATGCTAGAGCTCCACTCTTACACAAGAAATATGACCCGCCTGCTTCAACAACAACACCTAAGATCACCTAAACGCAAAACATTCATGGCACCGACGATTTGTTGATTGGAAAATTTAATACTTCACGTCACTGACGATTTGTTGATCAAAAAATTGAATACACCAATGCTCCCAATGACAAGTAAAATCACTCAACCCCAAACCACTTAGGCCACCGATGTTTAACTAGTCGGACAATTTAATACACCAGCGTTCCCAACAAAATGCACAGGTTGTACCACCTGCCAAAACCATTAAAATTGGCAAATCTAAGTCACCTCTCACCTCCAGCGAATGAAACGCAAGAAAAATCATTCTTGAAAATAAAAATAAATCCTCCAAAAAAATCCCTTGAGAAACTAATACTAAGTCAACGTAGAGTTGACAGCGAAACACCCGTATAAAAAAATTTAAAAAAGTAATTTACAATTGGAACAAACAATTATGTGTTCTTAAAAAGTTAAAAAAGTAGAGCTTTTAAACTTAGCCATTTTTTTGTTTAAGCAAAGATGTCTTTCATTGAACTTGCATTCAATGAGGCAACGAACCCCATTGATTATGTACCCTCCAGTGCCCTTTATAAAGCTTCTACCTCTGATTGAATGATTTTTTTTCTTCCAGCGGACGTGATATCTTTCATTGAACTTATTCAGTGAGCCATGGAACCCCATTGATTATGTACACTCCAGTGCCCTTTGTAAAGCTTCTGCATCGTTCCATAATGCTCGAAGCCAGGTTACTTCTACGTGAGGCTATTGCTTGCCCCTGGTGAAGCTTCTGCATGGTCCAAGAACACTTGAAAGCAGGTTACGATATGTGCGAAAGTTACTACTCGCTAATGGCATCGCCATCAAAGGTTCTCTGTAACTTGGAGGGACTTGATGAGGAGACTAACAATGAGTATGTCGTGACAGATTAGGCCTGCGACAGATTAGTTCGCGCTCCTTCTATGCCAATTTCTTTGCAATGGCAATGGACAAGGCAATATCTCCAGAAATATGGAATTAGAAACTGTGAAAGCTTGGGCAGAGTTCAAATTTAGGGTTGATTCCAACAAATTCATTCGCAATGCACAAAAAACAAGCTCAACCTCTTTACCCTGGAAAGGCATGTTCGGTAGAGTCTCTCGTCTGGGCCGAAAAACACTCGAGACTACCATGGCATCAATAAGGTCCTTCTTCATTCTCTCCACACAGTCCTCGTAGTCGGGATTCACAAGCGAAAACTTGCTCTTGACTCTTATGGGTCACTTAGCTCAATGCGGTCCCATTAACACTGACTCCTCGACAAATGCTCATCGCTATTGATGTGTCGCTGTAGTCGGCCTACCATGCAAGGACCGCCCAAGTCTGTGAGAATGCCGGTTCTTTCATTTTTTCGAGCCGTCTGGCATTTGCCTGTGTTCCTTTGTTGGTTTGGAATAATTCTCTGCAATTTTCAGCTGAAAAGAACCCCACATAATTCATCCTCTGGTTCCATTTACCTAATTGTTCCTCCTTCCCATTGGACAATCCAACAACTCTTTTCAAACATGCCTAATTGTTCCTCCTTCCCATGGAACAATCCAACAACTCTTTTCAAACATACCTTAGTCATGGATGTCCGCCATTGGAGGGGAGAATTTATTGAAGCCCCGAACAATTCCAGTATTCTGTTGGGGTATTTTTGTGTGTTACTACTGGAATCTATTTTTTTTTATCATTTCAGGGTTGGGTGATGTGTTTCGTTTTCATTTTAGTTTCTATGCAAGAATTAATCAGAGATTATTTATGAGTGGGTTCAATGGTTAAGAACAAGTGTTTTCTTTTAAGAGGTAATAAGTTTAAATCTGTCTATTTGTGAAGGAGATAGATGGGCATCAACACTTTATGTGTCATTTTTATTTTTAGATTTGTCTATTTTGAATGAGATAGATGCGCATTTTCTAAATTAATTATTGAAAGTATGAACAATGTGTAGATAAAGTATTGTAATCTGATTATTCTCATAGTCATGGTATTATGGAAAGTATCATATTATTGAACTTAGGTGGGGAAGATAACAATCATTCCTCCCAATCACCAAGTTAAACATAATTGATTGAACTTAGGTGGGGAAGATAACAATCATTCCTCCCAATCACCAAGTTAAACATAGTTGACTATCTCATATCAATTTGTATATGAAAAATAAACAATCTTTAGAATCAAAGTGGAAAGTAAAATTAAACATACTAGTAGGAGTAGGTGGAAAGAGAGTTTTAGAGTGTTGTAGGTGGAAAGAGAGTTTTAGAGTGTTGGGTTATGACAACACATACCTATGCAGTTACATTTGTGGTCGGTTCCTCAAGCGTTTGGTCTTCCATGTGCCTGGAAAATGCTCGAGTGTTTTCTGTTTAAATGTTGAAGCCCTTGAGGTGCTTCGATGAGATTTGTGTTCATTTCTCCACTAGTTGGCTGGACAATAAAGTTATCATTGCCCCCCATTTCTGTGCGTCTCTGTTGTGTTGTGTGTGATTGTTGTATCTCGTTTTCTCTCTGGTTATTAATGTTTGTGCAAACCGTTCAAACAACAAATGTTATCAAAGCATGTTCAGGAGAGCCTGAGGTGTGTTGATTTTTATGTCTTAACCAATTAATTAGATTAGTGTTCTTTTACTTATAAACCATTAGCACAATAACTGCATATAAAGGATCACTGAAAGAATAATATCCACAGCATACACGAGATTTATCCTGGGAAAACCCTCTAGGGAAAAAACCCAACAAACTTCCTCAATATAGATCCACCAACCAAGAACAAAGCCTCTCTCCATGAGAGAACTAACAAAGCATAAGATCCTCCTCTAACCCTTGACTAAGGAAGAGTAGCACACCACTTAACCAAGAGATACCCAAGAGATAAACCAAGAACCCCCATGACGTCACCTCCTAGCTGCAGTAGCATCTCCCTCTGAGACTTGTGCACTTCCTTTTCTTAGCTGCAGAGCTAGTGAGTGAGTGTAAAAGTGAGGCGCTAGCCTCCCTTATAAATAGTAGTCTGGCCTCCCTAAATTAGGTCTGGGTCGATCTGTCACTTTACCCATTTAATTTACATTGAATTTTCAAGGCACAATAGGGCCATCTTAATAAATATAATATAATAACATTCTCTAGGGTTTGTCTTGGTCAAATACAATAAGGATATCTTTCGAAGCTACTCAATCTTCAACACTCCCTCTTAGAAAGGAAGGTATTCTTCTTGTCACGGTCATCATCACTGCTTATGCGCTTCTGCATACTTGGTCATTGTCTTGTTGTCAATCACGAATCTATATATCATAAGAAGTTATGCACTTTCACCAGCCTTTCTTATTGGAATAACATACCAGCATGCATTGGGGTAGCGTACCAGCCTGCGTTGGAGTAGCGTACTAACCTGCATTGGGGTTACCAACCTACACTAGGGTAGCTTTCCTCTGCTGAGGATATCATCACTTCCCTCTACTGGGGAACACATCACTTCCCGCTACTGGGGAACACATCACTTCGCGCTATTGGTGAAGTCTTTCTGGATCACTCCAAGCTTCTCTCTAAAATACTCGAACTTGACTCTGGGCAAGAGCTTGGTCAACACATCTGCTACATGTTCGTCGATGGAAATATACTGAAGTCTTACTGCTCCCTTCTGTACCATGTCCCAGACATAGTGTTATTTGATCTCGATATGATTGGACTTGTCATGACACACTGGGTTCACTAACAACTTTATGCAACTCTAGTTGTCATAAAAGATACAGGTTTCCTTCAACTCGAGATCAATCAATTATGCGATCAACTTCTAAAGTCACACTGCTTCGCCACAAGCTGACCATGCTACCAAATACTATGCTTCTGCGGAACTGAGTGCCATATAGGTCTGCTTCTCACTGAGTCATGAGATCACAACTGATCCCATACTAAAGCAACATCCAGATGTACTTTTCCGATTTGGGACACTGCCTGTCCAAACTGAATCTGTGTAGCCCCGCAGTATTATCTTGCAATATGAGATATATCTGAGTCCATAATCAATTGTACCCTTCAAGTACCTCATCACATGTTTTTCCATAATTAGGTGAACATGTCTTTCATCGCAAAACATATATTTGTCCTCGTGTTCTTTGGACCAATTGTTTTTTCACATCACATTGTACCAGACTGGTACACTTGCTCCGCTGCAACTCAATCTGCACGATCATGTGCTAGCTCTATGTACTTTCTACAAAGCACTATCTGTCTCATTGCCTGAGAGTATGTCCTCTACTCTCTCTACAACTGTTCCTCCGGGACTGGGACTCTGCACTTATAGTTGCTCTGACGCTGAGAATGACTGCTCCATTCTCACTGAGGCTGCTAAACTCTGAGAGTAACTCCTCTACTCTACCATGAAAACAACTTCATCTGAAACTGAGAGTGACTCAATAACTGACACTAAGGGTTGCTTATCCTATTTCTCTGGAGGTAACTCAATCTTCTATTGTGGTCATTTATCCATGGCCTAACTCATGTACTGCACCAACTGGCACTGGAGATAACTCAATCCCAAATACAGGGATTTTCATACCTTCTCCCTCTGAATCTCATACAGTGTCGACTTCTTTTAATGAATCATGTTTGTTCTATATATACTTCTTCTGATTATTGGAGCAAGTGTCTCATCATAGTCTTCTCCCTCTTGCTAGGAGAGTCCTCTGGACACAAATCAGGCTTTGTACATCTCTATGAATGGTCCTGGGGAGGTTTCTCCTCCTTACTGGATCATGAGGGTTGATTCCCTCTGAACTCTAGCTCCTTTAGAGCTGGTACTTGGTGGGGCCGCCTACCTCACCACTGGTGGAGCCATCTACTCCTCATGATATGGATCATCAATGCTATATGGCTTTGCATCCTGCAAAGGGTCATGAGACCATACTGGTCTCTTCTTGGTTACTGCAATGATTATCGGTGGGCCATTCTGGCTCTACTCACTCTTCTTGATGATCTGAAGAGTCATCAACTGCATTAGAGGGATTTGTTATGTCATCTTTGGATCCTTCTTCTCCTCATGATTTGTCTCCATATGAGATGTTTTGTATCTAGCAAAAGTAGCTTCTTCTTCTTCTTCGGTACATGGATGTATGCGGTCATGTATACAACTTGGATAGTTTGCTCCATGTCTCATCTAATATGTTGCCTCCTGCAACTGTCACTATAAATCCCTTAGGGTTATCACCCATGACCTACCTGGAACAAAAACAACAAGGGAAAAACAATAAACAAGAATACTACTATTTAGAATAATAATAAAAACAATAGCGAAAACAATAATCACAGTAGCTCATTCAAAGCTATCACTTGTGACCTGCTTGAAACAAGGGTCAAAAGTAAGAAATACAATAATAAGAAATGAGAGCAACACTCTTCTAGTGTTGTGATCAATCATTCCTCCATGGTAACCTGGAAACAAAACAAGAAGTTTCTCCTAGAGGAGATGTTAGTTATATTTAGTAAATGATTACAATAAGCATTTATCTCAATAGTGCTCACATACTAACAAGTATTCAATAATAAAACTTTTCAAAGATTGCTATCACAACTATAGTGTTTACTTGTAATGTGGCAGTTATCAAACTTGATATGTGCAAATTTGAATGTTACCATTTTAATCAATTAAACTTGGAACCTGGAGTCTTGTCCTCAAGAATGAGTGTGTTGATTTTCTTCCAAGTCTCCTTCACTCAAGATGACAAGTATTATCTTCAACCAGTCCCATGTACTTAAGACAATATGCTTTCTAGACATAAATTTGAGTTACAGAATATAGTGCAAATAAACTCTAATGTCTCAACCTTAATCAATCTAATACTTTGACTGAAGTTGGTTTCTAGCTTTAACTTTGAACAAAGGTTAGTACGATAATCATAACTTCAACAAATCAAAATACAACCTAGATGTTCATAAGATCACAATAATGCCAAAACAAATAGAGGCATATCAAAATAATCAAACTTGGGATGCATTGTTCCTCTGAATGTGTTGGATCTGAGATCCTTTTGGATCTACGATTGTTGTTTGAACAAAAGATCCCTTCTCCTGCAAATACCCTTAAGATAATGACACAATTTAAATATATGTAAGTACATACCTCTGACAATATCAACAGATGGTGACACCATCCGACAGCAGCGACAAGCAATAATGATCCTTTAAAACTTCAAGGTGCTTCAACTTGTAATCTAATCATAGTTGGAGATTTGCTAGGGTAAGGCACACTAGGACAATAAAAAATCAGCGCCAACACTTCACAAAAAATTTCACAGCAACTGGTACTATAACTGGTGTTGGCACTGCAACTGCAATTGGCACACCAACTGGCATGAAGGAACTGACACGAAGTAACTGGCACTGTAACTGTAACTGATGTTGCAACTGCAACTGATACTGCAAGTGCAACTGCAACTGGTACTGCAAGTGCAATTGCAACTACAACTGGTACTACAAACTTAGGGTTTTATGAGGAAACTCTAATTTCTCAAACTTCAAGTTTTAGAATTCTTATCCAGGGACTGGATGCGCCCTCCTAGGGAGAGTGCCTAGATGGTCTCACTTTTCCCAATGTCCTCCAACAAAGTGGATGATGTCACCTTTTAGGGTTTATGCAGAAACCCTAGTATGCATAAACCCTAATTTCTAAAATTTGTCCAAAAATGAAAACTATTCTAGAAAGGTGTGCCAGGGTTAGGAAAGTCTTCTTATGCCCTTAGCTTCTTCATCGATTTCTTTTGTGCTATGAAAATGCCTTCTTTCCAGCCCGCTCTGATACCATATTGATTTTTATGTCTTAAGCAATTAATTAGGTTAGTGTTCTTTTACTTATAAATCATTAGCACAATAACTACATATAAAGGATCATTGAAATAATAATATCCACAACATACACAAGATTTATCCTAGGAAAACCATCTAGGGGAAAAAACCATCAAACTCCTTCAATATAGATCCACCAACCAAGAACAAAGTCTCTCTCCATGAGAGAACTAACAAAGCAGAAGATCCTCCTCTAACCCTTGACTAGTAGCGCACCACTTAACCAAGAGATACCCAAGAGATAAACCAAGAACCCCCATGATGTCACCTCATAGCTGTAGTAGCATCTCACTCTAAGACTTGCACACTTCCTCTTCTTAGCTGCAGAGCTAGTGAGTGAGTGTACAAGTGAGGCGTTAACCTCCCTTATAAATAGTGGTCTGGCCTCCCTAAATTAGATCTAGGCCGACATGTCACTTTACCCTTTTAATTTACATTGAATTGTAAGGCACAATAGGGCTGATGTTTACAAAGGCACAATAGAGACATCTTAATAAATATAATATAACAACATTATCTCGGGTTTATCTTGGTCAAATACAAAAAGGATATCTTCCGAAGCTACTCAATCTTCAACAAGGTGGTTGGGCACTCGGAGAAGGATGGAAGAGGCCATTGTGAGGAGTCGTTGTTAGGTGAGCAGAGCCACGTGAAGAGGAGTCGTTGGTCACTGTTTGCTTCCAAGAGCTAAGGAAGGAAGGGCACCAAATTTTCCTGGACAGTTTGGAGAAGAGTCGAGGGTCGAGGAGGCGTACAGGACTGACATCACGAGTCGATACAATGTGGCCAAGTGGAGAGCGGGTATGAAGTGTTGCTGGCAAATTGACCTGCGACACATGCACGATTTTTCGTGGCACTCCGCACCCACCAGTCACACAACCAGTGGATGAAGCAAGGTTGGCCGATCGCAACAGCTAGTGTGATCAGGTGGTCGAAATGACTGACGACTACGAGAAAGAATTGATGAGATACAGGCTGTAATTTGCACTGGTTGTGCCCCAATTCATGGGATAGAAGTAGTGATGAGAAGAAAGCTGGGCGGATGACAAAGAAAACAACCATAGCGAAGGAGCATGGTGGGTGTTGTTTGTGGTGGAGCAATGGTAGACGATGGCAGTGGAGCAACAACAGACACTGGCAGACGTGGAGATGGAGGCGGAATAGGAATCATGGAGATGGTCTTATGCAACAACATCTTGGCCATTGTGGGCGAAGATTCAAATCCCCATTACCTGCCCAACAAAGCGATGATATGGAACAACCACCATGGTTGGTGCATCGGGGAGCTTTCCTTCAGGGCACAGGTGAGGGTGGTCAGAGTCAGTTGGGACAAGATCATTGTGGTCTTGGAAATCAAGATATTTGTGTACGATTTCCCTGGAGGCTGGAATCTATCAAGAGATTGGGATTTGGACTGTTGAACGAGGAGGCGTTGTTTTTTCCCCAATGTGTTTTGGGGTGCTAAAATAGATACCTTTTGGGAATCTATGTGATGATAGAGGAAGGAGGTCGAGTTGTTGCGGTATTGGTTGTACTATGTTCTAGTTGTGGCCTAACGTGTTGCAAAGAAGCAATGAGCCAAGTAGATTAAATCGGGGCTTGAGTTGTCAAAGGAGGTAGACTTGGAGTCAACGGTGATGACAGTGGTGGTAACAATGGAGATAGTGATGATCTTGAGTTAAAGCACATGGAGTGCAAGGAGGACGTTTTGCATAATTGGAAGCTCCGGTGTGAGGAAGAGAACTTGGTTGCCACTGCGATGGCAAGGCGGAGGTATGAATGCAAAGTTCGAGGTGGAGTTAACATTTTTTTTTATGTGTAAATGGGCATACAACTGTAAGACTCGGTTAGGCATGCGTACCCCGATTTTGAAATGTCACTGGTAAAATCTAGATGACCTAGGTGATAGGGGGGAGGATGTGGTATTTCTGGATACCTTAACCTTGAAGTTTGGTCGGTTTTGGTCATGGGAAAAGGGGAGGGGAGGGGAGTAGGTCAAGAGTCGTGGTTTTAGGCACATGTGTCTTGATAGCTTGTGGTTTTTAGAGCCCATGTATTGCATGTAATGAAGTGTTGAAATTAGCCTAGAGGTGAGAGGTGAAGGCTCACTTGGCTGGCCTGGCCAGATTCAGTCAAGGAAGTACATATTTGTTGGTTATGGTGATGGAGTTATGGGATATAGATTGTGGGATTTTACTACCCACAAATCATCATTAGCAGAGATGTGTACATCAAACAATCAGAATTGTTCAAGATCGCAAAGGGAGATTTGTTTGCAAACTCAGGGAATCATTGTATGGCCTAATGTAACCAGGGAATGGTACAAGATGTGTTATTCCTTCATGGTGAGCCAAAGTTCTTAAGAAGTGAGTATGATCGTTATGTTTATGGAATATTCATTATCTTAGTGTTATGTTGATGATATGCTTGTTGAAAGCAAAGCATGGTTGAGATTAGCAAGTTAAAGGCTTAAGTTGGCGAGAGCTTTTGATGAAGGATCTATGAGCAACAAAACAAATCTCGGGCATAGAAGTACATAGAGATGGAAAAATGGTAAGTTGTGGTTGTCATTGATGAGGTTCAGTATGAACTTTGTGAAACCAGTAAATATCACTTTAGTTTTCCAATATAAGCTTTCTTCAAGTTTATGCCATAGTAGTAAGGAAGAAAGGATTATATGTCTCGTGTACAATGCAGTAGGAAGGTTGATGATTGCGATGAAATGCTAAATTATTTCACTTGTAGTTGGTGTTGTTAGTGGAAACATGACAAACCCAGGTAAATAGCATGGAAATTGGTGCTTTTATATCTGAGAAGCACAAGTATCACCTACAATGGTTGCAATGATTCAGTTTGTAGTTATGTTGATTTAGTGGAGGTGGAGTGGTCCATACTGGAACAAATTGTGGAGACATGTTCATGCAACCAATATTGTTAGAGAAGTTGTTGTGGTGTTTGGATTCTCTTGTCTTGTAGGAAGGTGATGTTTTATTTGTTGGGCAAGGTTTCAGGAATTTTTTGTCAAGGTGGATATTGTCGGGTTGTGACAACACATACCCATGTAGTTACATTCGTAGTCGGTTCCTCAAGCGTTTGACCTTCCATGTGCCTAGAAAATGTTTGAGTGTTTTTGTTTAAATGTTGAAGCCCTTGAGGTGCTTCGAAGAGATTTGTATTCGTTTCTCCATTGGTTGGTTGAACAATAAAGTTATCATTGCCCCCCATTTATGTGTGTCTCTATTGCGCTGTGTGTGATTGTTAAATCTTGTTTTCTCTCTGGTTATGAACGTTTGTGAAGGCCACTCAAATAACATAAAGAACCATTCCTTTATAACTTGTTCCACAATATTTCAAACTTGAGAA
The DNA here is from genome assembly GCA_009831015.1 of Picea engelmannii. Taxonomy (NCBI): domain Eukaryota; kingdom Viridiplantae; phylum Streptophyta; class Pinopsida; order Pinales; family Pinaceae; genus Picea; species Picea engelmannii. The sequence continues at coordinate 170,111 of ML803186.1, read as the reverse complement.
GAAGGAATCAAAACCTAACACTTTGGATTTAGTGAAGTTACACAAAACATTCTTTCCACGGGACTTGCAAACATGGGAGGAAGAAACAACAAAGAACAAGGGGTACAAATGGAAAACTAAAGTTGGGAGATGAGAGCCTCATTTGTCCTTCTGCAACTGTGAGAGGTCCATACCCCATTATGTCCAACACACAACAACTTCCCTGTAAATTAATGAGGTCCATATCGTATTATGTGCAAGACCCAACAATTTTCCCTATAAATTAATGATGTCCATACCCTATTCATTAGTGATGTCCATACCTTATTATGTGCAACACCCCACAATTTTCCATGTAAATTAATGAAAATGACTGGCTATGTTATCCAACACCCCCAATGATTAATCAAGCATGGCCACTTCAATCATCCCTCTACAGTTTCCCCATGGTCAAGTATGGTATCTTGCGTCATCCCCCTTTGATTTCCCCTATGATCAATGAAATATTTGTCAGACGCTCCCCTAATTTAATTAACGAAGTATGGTGATGTTGCTATGTTGCCAGATTGTTTGCATGCCACAAGCTCAAACTGTAAACGTTGGATCGACTGTGCAAGGATAACTTCTGCAAATATTGCATTAATGTGTGCGAGGAGAATAAACCCCTGTGTTTGGTACAACATATTTCACTCCACTAAGATGGAGAGAGCACCAAAAAGGATCTATTGCAAACAATATTAACTCAAATGCTTCCACAAATCAAGTTGATGCTAAACACAAAAATTCTCGAATGTCTATTAGATATTGTTGGGTTTTTGGTTGCAACTCTTCAGTTGCCTGTTGCACCTGCCTAGGTAAGAAAAAGGCACACCTACTTGTATGGAAAATAATATGCACCCCACGTCTATCTATTGGATATATTGTTGGATTTTTCGTTGCAACTCTTCAGTATTTTTCATTGTCCCTGTTGCATCCTGCCTATGTTTATGTAAGAAAAAGTCACACCTAGTTGTATGGAAAATAATATGCATTCAAATAATAAATGTTATATAAAATAAAATATACATTGTTAAATTTGAAATGATTTAGATATGATAATATATATCTCAAATTATACAAAATGTATTCCTCTGTTACCTGATGTATATTGAAACACCATGCAACAAAGGAACTGTCGACTTGTACGAGGTGAAGCACCTAGCACATACTGTTATCATCGATGGAAGAAACCAATCAGATAATTCAAATTCATTGTTGGATACTTTAGTCTCTAGTAATCATAGTGCTGAAGGAAACAATCTAAGTGATGCACAAAAATAACCAATGAACCCACTGAGGCTATGGTAATGGAATCTGGAAATCCCCCGCCCTTTTTCACGAACTGGTTGACGATTTGGAAGAGGAGTTGAACACAGTCCATTCACTTTCTTCCATGAATTTATAGAGCTATGGATCTAGTAGGATCTCATAGATTGACATATGCTTCTTTATCGGTCCTAAATTACCTAGAAATAGAAATAATAACATAAGTAAAATATAAATAGTTATTGTGATGACTAGAAATGCAGTTTCGCCTGTGAGACAACAATATACTTTATGTTCACGGGTGGTGGACAAAAGAGTAGCAATTCAAGTAAAGTATTCATGGGTTTGTATCTCTTGTATAATAACTTGGTAAAGATTTATGGTTTATATAGGTTTTCTCTATTATTCCCCTCACCCCCACAAGGATTCAAGATTGCCTAGGCAAGTAAAGTGCAAAAGGTAATTGTATGTTGAGATTCCATTGTCCTCATTCGTCACATGATTAAAGGTATGGTTTCCACTGATACAAGTTTGGCCTCAGTCTTATGTCGAATCAGTCAATTAACCTCTAAATTCTTGTAGCTGAGTTATTATCATATATTAAGAGAGAGTAATGAGAAAACATATTTATTAGCGAATCAAACAGCAAAAAAAGAGTTGGGAACTTTGGTTATTAACAACAAGGTTATATGGAAGCCTTTCGCCACATGATTAAAGGCATGGTTTGAATGGATAAAAGGTTGGCCTCAATCTTATGTCGAATCAATCAATTAACCTCTAAATTCTTGCAACTGATTTATTATCATATCTTAAGAGAGAGTAATTAGAAAACAAATTGGTTAGTGAATCAAGTAGCAAAAAAAGAGCTGAGAACTTTGGTTGTTGCGCCCAGAGGTGCATTCTACAACTCAGTGCTAGGTTGATGAGTGATTTTGTGCCTAAATTCAATGTAGAGCCGACACGTGTCACTCTTAAATAATAATAATAAAAATTAAGTAAATGAAAATTGTATATGTCGACTCTAACCTTTTGCTCTAAAAAGGGTTAAGGAGGAAGGGTTTGCACCTCAAGAGATTTGATTCCTCTCGACGCTTCTTAGAACCGAAGTTATGATGGGTCTATACTAGTTAACAACAAGGTTATATGGAAGCCTTTAACCACATGATTAAAGGGGGCATGGGTTGGATGGATACAAGGATGGCCTCATTCTTATGTTGAATCAGTCAATTAACCTCTAAATTCTTGTCGCTGAGTTATTATCATATATTAAGATAGAGTAATGAGAAAATAGATTGATTAGTGAATCAAGCAGCAAAAAAATAATTGGAAACTTTGGTTATTAACAAAGTCATATGGAATCCTTTGCCGTAAGGTTTGAAATTATCCTTGAAGATCTCAAAGACATAGTTACTTTTATACAGGTTTTGAAAAACACAATAAAGAAGGGGGAAAGCATGATGTGACCTCATGGGGAATGAGTCCCATCTATCTCAGATTGTGTCGAATGAGTCCTATTTGTATCACATTGTGTCGAGTACACGAATCTAGGAGGAGGGTAGGTGTGCGAACGATATTTTTATCCCCATATCCGAGAGAAATTAGCAGGCAATCATTTTATGCTTAGCCTCAACAAACAAGGAAGATTAAAAAGCCAAAGCTATAGAAAATGAAGTTGAGAGTTTTCATTTAGCTGATCTGTTTAGATATAACTAAAGAATTAAATAATCAATCGGGCACTAACAGTTGAATTGTTGGAGTTGGTCCTTGCACTGGAATTTGATGGATCATTCCTATAGGTATCAAAATTGGACATATTATGTCCTGGAAGAGTAAACGATGCCACATTGAAAGCAAAAGGAGTATCGAGTGGTAGAATTGAAGGCCCTATCGTAGGAGCAGAGAAATGGTTGGGGAGAGGTGTTATTAGGGGCACGAGATTCGACACTAATCATGACAACAAGATAATAAAATAAAAACGTTAACAAAATTAAAGAACAAAAAAAAATTAATTTCGTTAATTTATTTATTGAATTTTTATTTTTTTTAATTTATCAATTTTTTTATAAATTTAAATATTTTTATAAATTTAAATATTTTTATAAATTTTATAATTAATATTTTAATTTTAAATTACATTCACTCTCGACAATTTCAAGTGAAAGCTCAACTTGAAGTTACATTCACTTTCCTCTGAATTTAACAGTACGATTACATGGTGGGTTTGGGAATTTTTAGAATTTATTATTATTATTTTATTTTATTTAAATTTAAATTTTTAATTAAAATTATTTTGTTATATTAAGTTTTTTAACTAATATTTATTTATTTTTAAAAATTTTAAATTTTTTAAAATATATTTTTATTTTAAAATTTTGTTTAATGATTAATGTCTCGAAAAACATTATAAAAATTACATTTTGTTGGCACCTTCCTTGTTTATGGAAAACATAATGCTGTCAATGTAACAAACACATAGATAAGAAGTCACATTAATGGCATTGAAGGTCGTTGGTAGGTGTGAAAGGAATCAATGTCTAGAGGTAGAATTCTAGGTCTTTGAGTGGAGTGGCAGAACACTGAAGACACTTAATAGAGGTTCAAAAGTTATAGGTTAGTTCATAAACGAGGAACTAGAAGCGAGCCAACAACTTCTCAAATTTGAATATTTTTTCTTGCTTTAGAGTGCATGTGTATAAATGTAAAGGCCTCTACTTATTAATGAAATAGAAGCGAGCCAACAACTTCTCAAATTTGAATATTTCTTATCACTTTAAAGTGCATGTGTATAAATGTAAAGACCTTTACTTATTAATGGAATGGACACTAGAGGGATATCTATCATAATGTATTGGATTGTTATGTACATTTATTATTTACATAACTTATAAGTTAGGAAAAAACTAAATAATATAAATAATAATAAATAAATATAATAAAAGATAAAGAAACAATTAAAAATAAAATAAGTAAATGATTTAATAGTCATAGCTCTTCATAAAAAATCACCAAAAGTGTCCTTTAGGATGATTTATACGGGGGTCAACTCATTGCAAAAGACATGGTTTTTTGTATTGTACTTCTCATTCTTTTGAGTAAGTCAACTTGAGTATATTTGATAGCAAATTTTTACAGAAGAAATTAATTAGCAATTTTTTTTTCTTCAAAGACAAGGAAAACTGTGGACAATGTATATATTAATTCTAAGTTGGAGAAGCTCCTAGGATGTAGAACAGTCGGTGATGGAGTGTATTGTTAAGGCACTATGTTATGTGAAGTCAATGGTTCAAAACCCTCGACTATCCTTGTGTGTCGCATGAGGGGCCGCATTGACATGCCTGGAGGTTATATTGGTAGTAGTTGGATAACACGACCACGTGTCACACGAGTATGTGCCCAATTAGTTGTTGGTTGGATAAGCTAAATCAACATATAACACAAGAGACCAAGCAAACGTTAAACATAAGCATATCGAACGAGATATAATTAGGCATGGAGAGATTAGAGAAAATCCTTAGAGATAAGGATTCCTTAGCCAATGCTAATCCTCACCATATAACTACTCCATGACCAAGTCCTTCAAGGACAACTAATATACAAATAAGTTCTCCAAGCACAACTAATATACAAATAAGTTCTCCAAGTACAATTAATACACAACTGAGAATATCTACAAATGGCTTAATGATCACCAACTACCCACTACTCTATACACATTTTCCAATATATGGGTACCCGATAAGGGTAAAACTAGAATTCTCAATATTTGATGAAGACAAAAAGCAAAGCGTGGCTTGGATTAACAAAGCATAGGAATAATTTGAAATACATAACATTTAATTTGATGATGAGAAAGTCAAGTGCACTTCCATGCAACTTGAGGGCTATGCATATAATTGGTACATATGTTGGAAGTATGTGACAAAGGTTTATTCATACATCTAGGTTAGATTCAAAGATGATTTCTTTAATAGATTCCACACTATGACAAAAAAAAAAATTTGTTGCAAAACTCACTAGAATATAACAAAAGGGCGATGTAGACGAACAAACATGAATGAGAAGCATTGACAACACGAGTATCTGACTTATTGGATGATTAACTACTCCAAACTTATGTGCATGGACTAAAGCCATGCATAAGGAGCAAGTTATAAATGCATAACATTACAACCATGGAAAAAGCTTGGTGTAAGGCAAAAGTTGGCCAAATAAGTTAAAAAGGTCATCCCAAAATTATGACAAGGTTCATTCAAGGTGAAAGCCACACCAAATTATATATTTTGGAAATTCAAAATATCCTTCATCACATCTAAGAGAAGATAATAATTACAATTTGGAAGCCCAACGACGAAGGGAGGGAAAATGTAAATATTGTGGAGATAAGTGATCACTAGGGCACAAATGCATTAATTGGAAGTTATATAAATATGAAGATTTGCGTGAAAGGGGAACAAACAACCTAGTGAAGCTCCTAGCTTTGAAAACCTTGTTGAAGTTGGCTTCGGACCTGGGGATACAAAATATTCAGGTGCTCAGGGATTTGGCATTGGTGGTGAACGGGAAAGCGATTTCTACAAAATACAAATTTCCAGGGCATTGGAACACATTTGAAGGAGGTCGCACAAGCCTATAATTCTTTTTGTATATGGCATATTTTTAGAGACTTGAACTAGATGGCTGAATCACTTTCAAAATATAGATTAATGTTGCCTTTGGGTTTGATACTTTATACTAAAGTAAAGGATGTAATCTCCATGGAAAGACGTGAAGTATTAGATTTTGTGTGATCACACAATAACTTGTTCGTAGTTGGATGATTGTATCATCTAAAAGGACCGCTAACAAAATTTTGAATATGGTTATAAATATTGTGGGATAGTAGAATCAAGTTGGAAAATTGTTTTTCAAATCCTGCTAGCGCGATTGTATTTCGAGGGTTTCGTTCTGTAAGGTGACCAAGGTTTGAAACTCACGATAGTCGAGAGAAGACACTCAAAAAAAATTAGCCATGCTAAGAGTGGGTGTGGCCTAGGGAGGATGTGATCCTTGGGTGATTTTGACGACTTAGATGCCCCTGGGTCGTGGTTTCTTAGACCACGGTCTAGTCCCGCATGTAATAGACACGCTAGCAAACAAAAAAAAGTTGGAAAATTGTTTATTATTACTTTTTGTAATATTTTCTATTAGGTCATTTTTTTTTGTTAGAAATGCCTGTCACTTGCGGGGTCAACGTTTCAATTATTGGATAAGAATCCACATTCTAGGGGCATCTAAGCCATCAAATTCAATTGGGGATCACATCCAACCTGGGCCGCACCAACCCTTAACATGGATGGATTTTTGGGTGTCTCCTCTCGACTAAACACACTGAAAGGGTATTGAATTCAGGTCGCCTAGCAAACGAAACCCAAACCTTAACCAATTGAGTTAGCAGGAATTGACCTATCAGGGTCAACTCTTGAAGTTTAGTTAAATACTATAATTTTTTTGGATAATATACCATTTATCTATGGTATAGTGTAGCTGCACCTGAGGAATGTATCTTTCTCTCCTTTTTTGGAAAAAAAATTAAGATGAAAGAGAATCAAACACCTCCATCGACAACTCTAATGAAAAAGAAAAAAGGAAGAAAAGTAACTATTGTAAATGTGTGGTATGAATTGGGTTCCACGTGATAAATGTGTATCAAATCACTTCTATCATTGCAAAATTATAAAAGGAAAGGAAGTAGAGGTCTTCGTTGAAGAAGACTTGTTAAACTCTCAAGAGAATGAAAAATCACCGAAAATATCATTAGCAACAATCAGGTGCACTAGAAAAACTCCTAAGGAAGAATAAACAAGGGTATGTAATAAAATTATAGGCCAGAAAGAAGAAGTGAAACCATCCATAGTAAGGTATGCTCCACCTCATTTAAATAACAATGGTAATAGCTGGAGCATTCAAGATGAAAAACCCATTCTATCACTTGCAACAATTATAGGAAAGACAGAACCAAGGACATTAAAACTCAAGGGAAACATAAAGAATAAAAATATCATAATCCTCATAGGCTCTATAAGTACACATTATTTCATGGATATCAATCTCTCAAAACAACTCATTTTTTTGTATACCCTATGAAGGATCTCACTGTTACAATTGTTGATGGTCAACAAGTCAAAGGAATATGAAGGTTCCATAAAGCTTTTGTACAAATACAAA
>ML803186.1:119379-162523 GCA_009831015.1 Picea engelmannii | reverse complement strand
TGAAACAAGGGTCAAAAGTAAGAAATACAATAATAAGAAATGAGAGCAACACTCTTCTAGTGTTGTGATCAATCATTCCTCCATGGTAACCTGGAAACAAAACAAGAAGTTTCTCCTAGAGGAGATGTTAGTTATATTTAGTAAATGATTACAATAAGCATTTATCTCAATAGTGCTCACATACTAACAAGTATTCAATAATAAAACTTTTCAAAGATTGCTATCACAACTATAGTGTTTACTTGTAATGTGGCAGTTATCAAACTTGATATGTGCAAATTTGAATGTTACCATTTTAATCAATTAAACTTGGAACCTGGAGTCTTGTCCTCAAGAATGAGTGTGTTGATTTTCTTCCAAGTCTCCTTCACTCAAGATGACAAGTATTATCTTCAACCAGTCCCATGTACTTAAGACAATATGCTTTCTAGACATAAATTTGAGTTACAGAATATAGTGCAAATAAACTCTAATGTCTCAACCTTAATCAATCTAATACTTTGACTGAAGTTGGTTTCTAGCTTTAACTTTGAACAAAGGTTAGTACGATAATCATAACTTCAACAAATCAAAATACAACCTAGATGTTCATAAGATCACAATAATGCCAAAACAAATAGAGGCATATCAAAATAATCAAACTTGGGATGCATTGTTCCTCTGAATGTGTTGGATCTGAGATCCTTTTGGATCTACGATTGTTGTTTGAACAAAAGATCCCTTCTCCTGCAAATACCCTTAAGATAATGACACAATTTAAATATATGTAAGTACATACCTCTGACAATATCAACAGATGGTGACACCATCCGACAGCAGCGACAAGCAATAATGATCCTTTAAAACTTCAAGGTGCTTCAACTTGTAATCTAATCATAGTTGGAGATTTGCTAGGGTAAGGCACACTAGGACAATAAAAAATCAGCGCCAACACTTCACAAAAAATTTCACAGCAACTGGTACTATAACTGGTGTTGGCACTGCAACTGCAATTGGCACACCAACTGGCATGAAGGAACTGACACGAAGTAACTGGCACTGTAACTGTAACTGATGTTGCAACTGCAACTGATACTGCAAGTGCAACTGCAACTGGTACTGCAAGTGCAATTGCAACTACAACTGGTACTACAAACTTAGGGTTTTATGAGGAAACTCTAATTTCTCAAACTTCAAGTTTTAGAATTCTTATCCAGGGACTGGATGCGCCCTCCTAGGGAGAGTGCCTAGATGGTCTCACTTTTCCCAATGTCCTCCAACAAAGTGGATGATGTCACCTTTTAGGGTTTATGCAGAAACCCTAGTATGCATAAACCCTAATTTCTAAAATTTGTCCAAAAATGAAAACTATTCTAGAAAGGTGTGCCAGGGTTAGGAAAGTCTTCTTATGCCCTTAGCTTCTTCATCGATTTCTTTTGTGCTATGAAAATGCCTTCTTTCCAGCCCGCTCTGATACCATATTGATTTTTATGTCTTAAGCAATTAATTAGGTTAGTGTTCTTTTACTTATAAATCATTAGCACAATAACTACATATAAAGGATCATTGAAATAATAATATCCACAACATACACAAGATTTATCCTAGGAAAACCATCTAGGGGAAAAAACCATCAAACTCCTTCAATATAGATCCACCAACCAAGAACAAAGTCTCTCTCCATGAGAGAACTAACAAAGCAGAAGATCCTCCTCTAACCCTTGACTAGTAGCGCACCACTTAACCAAGAGATACCCAAGAGATAAACCAAGAACCCCCATGATGTCACCTCATAGCTGTAGTAGCATCTCACTCTAAGACTTGCACACTTCCTCTTCTTAGCTGCAGAGCTAGTGAGTGAGTGTACAAGTGAGGCGTTAACCTCCCTTATAAATAGTGGTCTGGCCTCCCTAAATTAGATCTAGGCCGACATGTCACTTTACCCTTTTAATTTACATTGAATTGTAAGGCACAATAGGGCTGATGTTTACAAAGGCACAATAGAGACATCTTAATAAATATAATATAACAACATTATCTCGGGTTTATCTTGGTCAAATACAAAAAGGATATCTTCCGAAGCTACTCAATCTTCAACAAGGTGGTTGGGCACTCGGAGAAGGATGGAAGAGGCCATTGTGAGGAGTCGTTGTTAGGTGAGCAGAGCCACGTGAAGAGGAGTCGTTGGTCACTGTTTGCTTCCAAGAGCTAAGGAAGGAAGGGCACCAAATTTTCCTGGACAGTTTGGAGAAGAGTCGAGGGTCGAGGAGGCGTACAGGACTGACATCACGAGTCGATACAATGTGGCCAAGTGGAGAGCGGGTATGAAGTGTTGCTGGCAAATTGACCTGCGACACATGCACGATTTTTCGTGGCACTCCGCACCCACCAGTCACACAACCAGTGGATGAAGCAAGGTTGGCCGATCGCAACAGCTAGTGTGATCAGGTGGTCGAAATGACTGACGACTACGAGAAAGAATTGATGAGATACAGGCTGTAATTTGCACTGGTTGTGCCCCAATTCATGGGATAGAAGTAGTGATGAGAAGAAAGCTGGGCGGATGACAAAGAAAACAACCATAGCGAAGGAGCATGGTGGGTGTTGTTTGTGGTGGAGCAATGGTAGACGATGGCAGTGGAGCAACAACAGACACTGGCAGACGTGGAGATGGAGGCGGAATAGGAATCATGGAGATGGTCTTATGCAACAACATCTTGGCCATTGTGGGCGAAGATTCAAATCCCCATTACCTGCCCAACAAAGCGATGATATGGAACAACCACCATGGTTGGTGCATCGGGGAGCTTTCCTTCAGGGCACAGGTGAGGGTGGTCAGAGTCAGTTGGGACAAGATCATTGTGGTCTTGGAAATCAAGATATTTGTGTACGATTTCCCTGGAGGCTGGAATCTATCAAGAGATTGGGATTTGGACTGTTGAACGAGGAGGCGTTGTTTTTTCCCCAATGTGTTTTGGGGTGCTAAAATAGATACCTTTTGGGAATCTATGTGATGATAGAGGAAGGAGGTCGAGTTGTTGCGGTATTGGTTGTACTATGTTCTAGTTGTGGCCTAACGTGTTGCAAAGAAGCAATGAGCCAAGTAGATTAAATCGGGGCTTGAGTTGTCAAAGGAGGTAGACTTGGAGTCAACGGTGATGACAGTGGTGGTAACAATGGAGATAGTGATGATCTTGAGTTAAAGCACATGGAGTGCAAGGAGGACGTTTTGCATAATTGGAAGCTCCGGTGTGAGGAAGAGAACTTGGTTGCCACTGCGATGGCAAGGCGGAGGTATGAATGCAAAGTTCGAGGTGGAGTTAACATTTTTTTTTATGTGTAAATGGGCATACAACTGTAAGACTCGGTTAGGCATGCGTACCCCGATTTTGAAATGTCACTGGTAAAATCTAGATGACCTAGGTGATAGGGGGGAGGATGTGGTATTTCTGGATACCTTAACCTTGAAGTTTGGTCGGTTTTGGTCATGGGAAAAGGGGAGGGGAGGGGAGTAGGTCAAGAGTCGTGGTTTTAGGCACATGTGTCTTGATAGCTTGTGGTTTTTAGAGCCCATGTATTGCATGTAATGAAGTGTTGAAATTAGCCTAGAGGTGAGAGGTGAAGGCTCACTTGGCTGGCCTGGCCAGATTCAGTCAAGGAAGTACATATTTGTTGGTTATGGTGATGGAGTTATGGGATATAGATTGTGGGATTTTACTACCCACAAATCATCATTAGCAGAGATGTGTACATCAAACAATCAGAATTGTTCAAGATCGCAAAGGGAGATTTGTTTGCAAACTCAGGGAATCATTGTATGGCCTAATGTAACCAGGGAATGGTACAAGATGTGTTATTCCTTCATGGTGAGCCAAAGTTCTTAAGAAGTGAGTATGATCGTTATGTTTATGGAATATTCATTATCTTAGTGTTATGTTGATGATATGCTTGTTGAAAGCAAAGCATGGTTGAGATTAGCAAGTTAAAGGCTTAAGTTGGCGAGAGCTTTTGATGAAGGATCTATGAGCAACAAAACAAATCTCGGGCATAGAAGTACATAGAGATGGAAAAATGGTAAGTTGTGGTTGTCATTGATGAGGTTCAGTATGAACTTTGTGAAACCAGTAAATATCACTTTAGTTTTCCAATATAAGCTTTCTTCAAGTTTATGCCATAGTAGTAAGGAAGAAAGGATTATATGTCTCGTGTACAATGCAGTAGGAAGGTTGATGATTGCGATGAAATGCTAAATTATTTCACTTGTAGTTGGTGTTGTTAGTGGAAACATGACAAACCCAGGTAAATAGCATGGAAATTGGTGCTTTTATATCTGAGAAGCACAAGTATCACCTACAATGGTTGCAATGATTCAGTTTGTAGTTATGTTGATTTAGTGGAGGTGGAGTGGTCCATACTGGAACAAATTGTGGAGACATGTTCATGCAACCAATATTGTTAGAGAAGTTGTTGTGGTGTTTGGATTCTCTTGTCTTGTAGGAAGGTGATGTTTTATTTGTTGGGCAAGGTTTCAGGAATTTTTTGTCAAGGTGGATATTGTCGGGTTGTGACAACACATACCCATGTAGTTACATTCGTAGTCGGTTCCTCAAGCGTTTGACCTTCCATGTGCCTAGAAAATGTTTGAGTGTTTTTGTTTAAATGTTGAAGCCCTTGAGGTGCTTCGAAGAGATTTGTATTCGTTTCTCCATTGGTTGGTTGAACAATAAAGTTATCATTGCCCCCCATTTATGTGTGTCTCTATTGCGCTGTGTGTGATTGTTAAATCTTGTTTTCTCTCTGGTTATGAACGTTTGTGAAGGCCACTCAAATAACATAAAGAACCATTCCTTTATAACTTGTTCCACAATATTTCAAACTTGAGAAGAAGGAATCAAAACCTAACACTTTGGATTTAGTGAAGTTACACAAAACATTCTTTCCACGGGACTTGCAAACATGGGAGGAAGAAACAACAAAGAACAAGGGGTACAAATGGAAAACTAAAGTTGGGAGATGAGAGCCTCATTTGTCCTTCTGCAACTGTGAGAGGTCCATACCCCATTATGTCCAACACACAACAACTTCCCTGTAAATTAATGAGGTCCATATCGTATTATGTGCAAGACCCAACAATTTTCCCTATAAATTAATGATGTCCATACCCTATTCATTAGTGATGTCCATACCTTATTATGTGCAACACCCCACAATTTTCCATGTAAATTAATGAAAATGACTGGCTATGTTATCCAACACCCCCAATGATTAATCAAGCATGGCCACTTCAATCATCCCTCTACAGTTTCCCCATGGTCAAGTATGGTATCTTGCGTCATCCCCCTTTGATTTCCCCTATGATCAATGAAATATTTGTCAGACGCTCCCCTAATTTAATTAACGAAGTATGGTGATGTTGCTATGTTGCCAGATTGTTTGCATGCCACAAGCTCAAACTGTAAACGTTGGATCGACTGTGCAAGGATAACTTCTGCAAATATTGCATTAATGTGTGCGAGGAGAATAAACCCCTGTGTTTGGTACAACATATTTCACTCCACTAAGATGGAGAGAGCACCAAAAAGGATCTATTGCAAACAATATTAACTCAAATGCTTCCACAAATCAAGTTGATGCTAAACACAAAAATTCTCGAATGTCTATTAGATATTGTTGGGTTTTTGGTTGCAACTCTTCAGTTGCCTGTTGCACCTGCCTAGGTAAGAAAAAGGCACACCTACTTGTATGGAAAATAATATGCACCCCACGTCTATCTATTGGATATATTGTTGGATTTTTCGTTGCAACTCTTCAGTATTTTTCATTGTCCCTGTTGCATCCTGCCTATGTTTATGTAAGAAAAAGTCACACCTAGTTGTATGGAAAATAATATGCATTCAAATAATAAATGTTATATAAAATAAAATATACATTGTTAAATTTGAAATGATTTAGATATGATAATATATATCTCAAATTATACAAAATGTATTCCTCTGTTACCTGATGTATATTGAAACACCATGCAACAAAGGAACTGTCGACTTGTACGAGGTGAAGCACCTAGCACATACTGTTATCATCGATGGAAGAAACCAATCAGATAATTCAAATTCATTGTTGGATACTTTAGTCTCTAGTAATCATAGTGCTGAAGGAAACAATCTAAGTGATGCACAAAAATAACCAATGAACCCACTGAGGCTATGGTAATGGAATCTGGAAATCCCCCGCCCTTTTTCACGAACTGGTTGACGATTTGGAAGAGGAGTTGAACACAGTCCATTCACTTTCTTCCATGAATTTATAGAGCTATGGATCTAGTAGGATCTCATAGATTGACATATGCTTCTTTATCGGTCCTAAATTACCTAGAAATAGAAATAATAACATAAGTAAAATATAAATAGTTATTGTGATGACTAGAAATGCAGTTTCGCCTGTGAGACAACAATATACTTTATGTTCACGGGTGGTGGACAAAAGAGTAGCAATTCAAGTAAAGTATTCATGGGTTTGTATCTCTTGTATAATAACTTGGTAAAGATTTATGGTTTATATAGGTTTTCTCTATTATTCCCCTCACCCCCACAAGGATTCAAGATTGCCTAGGCAAGTAAAGTGCAAAAGGTAATTGTATGTTGAGATTCCATTGTCCTCATTCGTCACATGATTAAAGGTATGGTTTCCACTGATACAAGTTTGGCCTCAGTCTTATGTCGAATCAGTCAATTAACCTCTAAATTCTTGTAGCTGAGTTATTATCATATATTAAGAGAGAGTAATGAGAAAACATATTTATTAGCGAATCAAACAGCAAAAAAAGAGTTGGGAACTTTGGTTATTAACAACAAGGTTATATGGAAGCCTTTCGCCACATGATTAAAGGCATGGTTTGAATGGATAAAAGGTTGGCCTCAATCTTATGTCGAATCAATCAATTAACCTCTAAATTCTTGCAACTGATTTATTATCATATCTTAAGAGAGAGTAATTAGAAAACAAATTGGTTAGTGAATCAAGTAGCAAAAAAAGAGCTGAGAACTTTGGTTGTTGCGCCCAGAGGTGCATTCTACAACTCAGTGCTAGGTTGATGAGTGATTTTGTGCCTAAATTCAATGTAGAGCCGACACGTGTCACTCTTAAATAATAATAATAAAAATTAAGTAAATGAAAATTGTATATGTCGACTCTAACCTTTTGCTCTAAAAAGGGTTAAGGAGGAAGGGTTTGCACCTCAAGAGATTTGATTCCTCTCGACGCTTCTTAGAACCGAAGTTATGATGGGTCTATACTAGTTAACAACAAGGTTATATGGAAGCCTTTAACCACATGATTAAAGGGGGCATGGGTTGGATGGATACAAGGATGGCCTCATTCTTATGTTGAATCAGTCAATTAACCTCTAAATTCTTGTCGCTGAGTTATTATCATATATTAAGATAGAGTAATGAGAAAATAGATTGATTAGTGAATCAAGCAGCAAAAAAATAATTGGAAACTTTGGTTATTAACAAAGTCATATGGAATCCTTTGCCGTAAGGTTTGAAATTATCCTTGAAGATCTCAAAGACATAGTTACTTTTATACAGGTTTTGAAAAACACAATAAAGAAGGGGGAAAGCATGATGTGACCTCATGGGGAATGAGTCCCATCTATCTCAGATTGTGTCGAATGAGTCCTATTTGTATCACATTGTGTCGAGTACACGAATCTAGGAGGAGGGTAGGTGTGCGAACGATATTTTTATCCCCATATCCGAGAGAAATTAGCAGGCAATCATTTTATGCTTAGCCTCAACAAACAAGGAAGATTAAAAAGCCAAAGCTATAGAAAATGAAGTTGAGAGTTTTCATTTAGCTGATCTGTTTAGATATAACTAAAGAATTAAATAATCAATCGGGCACTAACAGTTGAATTGTTGGAGTTGGTCCTTGCACTGGAATTTGATGGATCATTCCTATAGGTATCAAAATTGGACATATTATGTCCTGGAAGAGTAAACGATGCCACATTGAAAGCAAAAGGAGTATCGAGTGGTAGAATTGAAGGCCCTATCGTAGGAGCAGAGAAATGGTTGGGGAGAGGTGTTATTAGGGGCACGAGATTCGACACTAATCATGACAACAAGATAATAAAATAAAAACGTTAACAAAATTAAAGAACAAAAAAAAATTAATTTCGTTAATTTATTTATTGAATTTTTATTTTTTTTAATTTATCAATTTTTTTATAAATTTAAATATTTTTATAAATTTAAATATTTTTATAAATTTTATAATTAATATTTTAATTTTAAATTACATTCACTCTCGACAATTTCAAGTGAAAGCTCAACTTGAAGTTACATTCACTTTCCTCTGAATTTAACAGTACGATTACATGGTGGGTTTGGGAATTTTTAGAATTTATTATTATTATTTTATTTTATTTAAATTTAAATTTTTAATTAAAATTATTTTGTTATATTAAGTTTTTTAACTAATATTTATTTATTTTTAAAAATTTTAAATTTTTTAAAATATATTTTTATTTTAAAATTTTGTTTAATGATTAATGTCTCGAAAAACATTATAAAAATTACATTTTGTTGGCACCTTCCTTGTTTATGGAAAACATAATGCTGTCAATGTAACAAACACATAGATAAGAAGTCACATTAATGGCATTGAAGGTCGTTGGTAGGTGTGAAAGGAATCAATGTCTAGAGGTAGAATTCTAGGTCTTTGAGTGGAGTGGCAGAACACTGAAGACACTTAATAGAGGTTCAAAAGTTATAGGTTAGTTCATAAACGAGGAACTAGAAGCGAGCCAACAACTTCTCAAATTTGAATATTTTTTCTTGCTTTAGAGTGCATGTGTATAAATGTAAAGGCCTCTACTTATTAATGAAATAGAAGCGAGCCAACAACTTCTCAAATTTGAATATTTCTTATCACTTTAAAGTGCATGTGTATAAATGTAAAGACCTTTACTTATTAATGGAATGGACACTAGAGGGATATCTATCATAATGTATTGGATTGTTATGTACATTTATTATTTACATAACTTATAAGTTAGGAAAAAACTAAATAATATAAATAATAATAAATAAATATAATAAAAGATAAAGAAACAATTAAAAATAAAATAAGTAAATGATTTAATAGTCATAGCTCTTCATAAAAAATCACCAAAAGTGTCCTTTAGGATGATTTATACGGGGGTCAACTCATTGCAAAAGACATGGTTTTTTGTATTGTACTTCTCATTCTTTTGAGTAAGTCAACTTGAGTATATTTGATAGCAAATTTTTACAGAAGAAATTAATTAGCAATTTTTTTTTCTTCAAAGACAAGGAAAACTGTGGACAATGTATATATTAATTCTAAGTTGGAGAAGCTCCTAGGATGTAGAACAGTCGGTGATGGAGTGTATTGTTAAGGCACTATGTTATGTGAAGTCAATGGTTCAAAACCCTCGACTATCCTTGTGTGTCGCATGAGGGGCCGCATTGACATGCCTGGAGGTTATATTGGTAGTAGTTGGATAACACGACCACGTGTCACACGAGTATGTGCCCAATTAGTTGTTGGTTGGATAAGCTAAATCAACATATAACACAAGAGACCAAGCAAACGTTAAACATAAGCATATCGAACGAGATATAATTAGGCATGGAGAGATTAGAGAAAATCCTTAGAGATAAGGATTCCTTAGCCAATGCTAATCCTCACCATATAACTACTCCATGACCAAGTCCTTCAAGGACAACTAATATACAAATAAGTTCTCCAAGCACAACTAATATACAAATAAGTTCTCCAAGTACAATTAATACACAACTGAGAATATCTACAAATGGCTTAATGATCACCAACTACCCACTACTCTATACACATTTTCCAATATATGGGTACCCGATAAGGGTAAAACTAGAATTCTCAATATTTGATGAAGACAAAAAGCAAAGCGTGGCTTGGATTAACAAAGCATAGGAATAATTTGAAATACATAACATTTAATTTGATGATGAGAAAGTCAAGTGCACTTCCATGCAACTTGAGGGCTATGCATATAATTGGTACATATGTTGGAAGTATGTGACAAAGGTTTATTCATACATCTAGGTTAGATTCAAAGATGATTTCTTTAATAGATTCCACACTATGACAAAAAAAAAAATTTGTTGCAAAACTCACTAGAATATAACAAAAGGGCGATGTAGACGAACAAACATGAATGAGAAGCATTGACAACACGAGTATCTGACTTATTGGATGATTAACTACTCCAAACTTATGTGCATGGACTAAAGCCATGCATAAGGAGCAAGTTATAAATGCATAACATTACAACCATGGAAAAAGCTTGGTGTAAGGCAAAAGTTGGCCAAATAAGTTAAAAAGGTCATCCCAAAATTATGACAAGGTTCATTCAAGGTGAAAGCCACACCAAATTATATATTTTGGAAATTCAAAATATCCTTCATCACATCTAAGAGAAGATAATAATTACAATTTGGAAGCCCAACGACGAAGGGAGGGAAAATGTAAATATTGTGGAGATAAGTGATCACTAGGGCACAAATGCATTAATTGGAAGTTATATAAATATGAAGATTTGCGTGAAAGGGGAACAAACAACCTAGTGAAGCTCCTAGCTTTGAAAACCTTGTTGAAGTTGGCTTCGGACCTGGGGATACAAAATATTCAGGTGCTCAGGGATTTGGCATTGGTGGTGAACGGGAAAGCGATTTCTACAAAATACAAATTTCCAGGGCATTGGAACACATTTGAAGGAGGTCGCACAAGCCTATAATTCTTTTTGTATATGGCATATTTTTAGAGACTTGAACTAGATGGCTGAATCACTTTCAAAATATAGATTAATGTTGCCTTTGGGTTTGATACTTTATACTAAAGTAAAGGATGTAATCTCCATGGAAAGACGTGAAGTATTAGATTTTGTGTGATCACACAATAACTTGTTCGTAGTTGGATGATTGTATCATCTAAAAGGACCGCTAACAAAATTTTGAATATGGTTATAAATATTGTGGGATAGTAGAATCAAGTTGGAAAATTGTTTTTCAAATCCTGCTAGCGCGATTGTATTTCGAGGGTTTCGTTCTGTAAGGTGACCAAGGTTTGAAACTCACGATAGTCGAGAGAAGACACTCAAAAAAAATTAGCCATGCTAAGAGTGGGTGTGGCCTAGGGAGGATGTGATCCTTGGGTGATTTTGACGACTTAGATGCCCCTGGGTCGTGGTTTCTTAGACCACGGTCTAGTCCCGCATGTAATAGACACGCTAGCAAACAAAAAAAAGTTGGAAAATTGTTTATTATTACTTTTTGTAATATTTTCTATTAGGTCATTTTTTTTTGTTAGAAATGCCTGTCACTTGCGGGGTCAACGTTTCAATTATTGGATAAGAATCCACATTCTAGGGGCATCTAAGCCATCAAATTCAATTGGGGATCACATCCAACCTGGGCCGCACCAACCCTTAACATGGATGGATTTTTGGGTGTCTCCTCTCGACTAAACACACTGAAAGGGTATTGAATTCAGGTCGCCTAGCAAACGAAACCCAAACCTTAACCAATTGAGTTAGCAGGAATTGACCTATCAGGGTCAACTCTTGAAGTTTAGTTAAATACTATAATTTTTTTGGATAATATACCATTTATCTATGGTATAGTGTAGCTGCACCTGAGGAATGTATCTTTCTCTCCTTTTTTGGAAAAAAAATTAAGATGAAAGAGAATCAAACACCTCCATCGACAACTCTAATGAAAAAGAAAAAAGGAAGAAAAGTAACTATTGTAAATGTGTGGTATGAATTGGGTTCCACGTGATAAATGTGTATCAAATCACTTCTATCATTGCAAAATTATAAAAGGAAAGGAAGTAGAGGTCTTCGTTGAAGAAGACTTGTTAAACTCTCAAGAGAATGAAAAATCACCGAAAATATCATTAGCAACAATCAGGTGCACTAGAAAAACTCCTAAGGAAGAATAAACAAGGGTATGTAATAAAATTATAGGCCAGAAAGAAGAAGTGAAACCATCCATAGTAAGGTATGCTCCACCTCATTTAAATAACAATGGTAATAGCTGGAGCATTCAAGATGAAAAACCCATTCTATCACTTGCAACAATTATAGGAAAGACAGAACCAAGGACATTAAAACTCAAGGGAAACATAAAGAATAAAAATATCATAATCCTCATAGGCTCTATAAGTACACATTATTTCATGGATATCAATCTCTCAAAACAACTCATTTTTTTGTATACCCTATGAAGGATCTCACTGTTACAATTGTTGATGGTCAACAAGTCAAAGGAATATGAAGGTTCCATAAAGCTTTTGTACAAATACAAAACTTAGAACTACAAATTGGATGTTATGCTCTACCACTTAATGGGATGAACATGGTGTTAGGGTAAAATGATTAATGCAATTGGGCACCTATACCACAAACCTTCGAGAACAATTTATGGAATTCAATTAGTAAGAGAAAAATTACAAATTATATAGGTTAGGAAACCTATATTGTATACTAAAAGAATTCATAAATATTCAAGAACAAATTCAAAATCAATATAAATCTCCACAATAAAAAACAATCACTTAGGATTCACTTAGGATTGATTGGAGAACAAAACATTCCTAAAAGGAAAGGCAATGTTGTGTACATAAATTATAAGCTAGTAAAGAAACTAAATGATATAAATAATAATAAATAAATAAAGTAATAGAAAGATAAGGAAATAATTAAAAATAAGTAAATGAGTTGATAGTCATAACTCCTCATGAAATGTCACCAAAGCTGCCCCAAGGATTAGTTATACTTGACCCTTTTATTAGCCCCTGCCGTAGGCATAGAGGGACTATAGCGATTGATAAATCGTTGACCTGGCATTAGTTTGTGCGTTGACCATAAATATTTGCCCATTGTCTATTGTTGGAACAAGGGAAGTGAAAACATCGATTTTTATATAATAAAAAGTATCATGTTTGTCAAGATCTGATTGGACAAAGGATTGGAGCTCTTATTGCCGCCTTTGCTATTCCCAATGTAAAATCTATTTGCATTTCCAAAGTATTTGGTAGTATATGGTCATTTTTGAATCATAAATTTTGTTGTGCATTCGTCGAACGTGGATTAATGCTACCATTAATTCAAATGTTTGTTTTAGCATTTTATGCTAGGTAAATTTATGGCAATGTTTGATATGGTGGCATATCCAAAGTATGGCTTTGCAATACATTCTCTGGTGTTCGAACTATTGTTACAAAAAATATATGAATTTATTTGGGATACGTTAGAGACCTGCCACATTGAATTTTTTTCTTAAATGTTTATAGTGCATTTCTGATAGACTTAAATGTTTACCTAACAGGCTTGGTAGTGTTGAATGGTTACTTAATAGGCTTGTTATGAGACATTTTCTTCCATTTTTAAAATTTATATGCTCCAGGGGCATTGCTGGTTCACTGGTCCATGCTTGCTTTTTTCATGGCACTGATTTCTTATTTCCATGTTCTCGTTGTTCTTGTTTTCCTGTTCATGTTATTGCAGTTTGCATGTTTGGGTTTCTGCAGTCGTGATTGGAAGAGCCTCGTTCCTGGGGGGGTGGTTGCTACTTGTTCCTTTCTTCGCTGTATGTTGTTTATTGTTGCTTGATTCGACTTTGCAGGGTTCCGGTCCTGCACCTGCACTTGGGCCTTTTGGTGCTTTTTCCTGGGTTCTTATTTGGTGCTTTTTCTTGTTTGCCCAGGGTTTGCAATGTTGGGATGTTGCATTTGCGGTTGGATCTCTGGTTACATTTTTTTACACTTTGGTTTGCATAGAATACTATTAAGATAAAATAACACTAAAGAATTGCAGGCGATGTAAATTGCATATGTTACGCATTGAAACAGAGTTTGTCGGCCTGGAATTATATTTCATAGCTGCCGATGCATTTTCCATGGATTTTGTGTTACTATGGTTTCATAGTTATGAGAGTGCCTTTTGCTGTGTGGGAGATATAGCTGCTCTCTGCCTTTTACTTTCCTTTTGTAAATTGCGTTTGACTCTAGTTTGTCGCGTTTCTGTGGTCATTCCGAGCGACCGTCGTTCGATTGCGTACTTAGCCAGTTTTATGGACGCAGCTTCACGAATAGGTTCTATTGAACTATGACAGGTCGTGTTCGGTATATACATTAGCTTTGCCGAATTAGTTTTCTTTAAAAGAAGGCCTCCTGGACAAAAGAGAATGCAATTTATGAAATTATAGGTTTCCTAGACAACATAGGTTAATTATCGCGACTTCTAGGGCTGGCGGGCTGAAAATTGGGCTTATTAAGATAAAATAATAGAGTAAAGAATTGGAGATGATGTCAATTGCATCTGTTACGCTTTGAAGCAGATTTTGTCGAGCTCAAAATATATTTCATAGCTGCCGATGCTTTTTCCATGGATTCTGTGTTACTACGGTTTCATAGTTATGAAATTGCCTTTTGCTGTGTGGGAGATATAGCTCTTCTCTCCCTTTTACTTTCCCGTTGTAAACTGCGTTTGAATCTACTTTCTCGTGCTTCTGTGGTCATTCCAAGCGACTGCAGTTCAGTTGCATCCTATGACAGGTCGTGTGTGGTCTATACATTAGCTTTCCCAAATTAGTTTTCTTTAAAAAAAAACCTCCTGGACAGAAGAAAATGCAATTTATGAAGTTATAGGTTTCCTGAACAACATTGGTTAATGATCGCGGGTTCTTGGGGTGGAGGGCTGAAAATTGGGCTTCTGTTCTTCCGTGCCCTGCAAATAGCACGGAGAATTACGCGATCATTTTGACCAACCGTCGTTCGGTTGCATAGTTAGCCAGTTTTATGGACGCGGCTTGGTGGATAGGTGGTATCGAACTATGGTGTATACATTAGCATTTCCAAATTAGTTTTCTTTAAAGGAAGGGCTCTTGGACATAAGACATTGAAATTTATCAAATTATAGGTTTCATGGACAACATAAATTAAACATAGGAAATATGTAATTTTGTAAAGTAAATATATAAAACATGCACAGAGCCCTCGTCCCATACTTAGCCAGTTTTTGCATCGCGGGTTCTCGGGGTGGGCGGCTGAAAATTGAGAATCAGAGAGTTCCCCGATATACAAATTGACCATCGGACTTGCGGGCTATTTGAATTTGAAGGCCGTCATGTCCAAAAAAATTAGCATCGTCGAAATAGTTTACTTTACGTACATCGTTTTACATACCCTCGTGGAAAAAAAAACACACAAAAAAAATAGTAAGCATTTTTTGGATCACGGGTTCTCGGGCTGGCGGGCTCTAACTTCGGCCACTGTTTTTCCATGTCCTACAAATAACACATATAGTTCCACGATATACAAATAGACAATCGGACTTGCGGACTATTTGAATTTCAACGGCTCATGTGCAAAAAAAATAGCATTCTCGAATTACTCTTCTTTATGTACATTCTACATACGGTTGTCGACAAAAACTGAAAAATAGTAGTAACGTCTGTTGCATAGGGCTCCATCCCCGCTACATTCAACGCTTCCCAATACACATTAAATATGCTTTCAAAAGTCAGAATCAACCAGACAGGTTCGAAAAGATGGGCTTTAATAACTGGAAAGCTCGAGGACATTTCCCATTAAAATAAATAGACATGCTAATATTCAACCCTTCCTTGTTTTTGATTTTGAATAGGCAGGGAAAGCTGAAGACTCAAACACAACGTAGTTTTGCGGTTATTAGATACTTAATTCGCATTCTTGCGATGGCTTCTGCCAATGAGTTGTCCATCATATATGGCCTTCCTTCTAGGTTGTCAGATGTTTTTTCCCCTTTACTCAAATAATAAAAATGTCATTGAATTTGAAGAACATTGAGTACTAAAGTGACTTACCTATGAAAGCGCCTTTTTGCCAACATTTTGAATTTGTGATTTTTTTTTTTTTTGCTTCTGCAGTTTTAGTTTTTCTTAAAAGCTTCAGCATAGTTCACAAAGGTGTCGCCCACAGAGGGCTTGACGTCATGTCCCTCTTTAATATTGTGTATTTTGAAATGATGAGCTTTAATAACTGAAAAGCTCGAGGACATTTCCCATTAAAATGAATAGACAAGCGAATATTATGGGATCTGACAATTTCTTTTTACCTGCATTTTGAAGTTGCGAAAATATTGGGTTTTTTTAATTTTTAATTTTTTGCAGTTCTAGTTTTCTCAAAAGCTTCAGCATAGTTCACGAACGTGTCGCCCACAGAGGCCTTCACGTCATGTCCCTCTTTAATATTGTGCATTTCAAAATGATGGGCTTTAATAACTGGAAAGCTCGAGGACATCTGCCATTAAAATGAATAGACATTCTAATATTATGGGATCTGGTAATTTCTTTTTGCCTGCATTTTGAATTGGCAAAAATACTTTTATTTTATTTTTTTTGCTTGTGCAATTTTTGTTTTCTTAAAAGCTTCAGCATAGTTCACGAATGTGTGACCTACAGAGGCCTTCACGTCATGTCCCTCTTTAATATTGTGCATATCTTAGATGTCAGATTTGAGAATCTGCTCGGATATGGGAATTTTAATATGTGCTACTAGTCACTATTCAATGTACATATTCAAAAAGATTGGCATTAATAACTGAAAATATCGAGAACATCTGTCATTAAAAGGAATCAATACAAAATGTATGGAGGACCATCCAACCTTGATTTTAAATACTTATTGCCATTTCTCTTTATGATCAAAGAGTTGCAGTTTAGGGTGCCTTCGTTTTAATGTTCCTGGTCATGGGCATGTAAGACAACTTAGAGATGCGATCGAGGGGCAGATGAAAGAAGAGAGAATGGTTTTATGTGACGTGAGCTTTGAGTAAAAAAAAAGTCTGTTATACAAGAGAAACTCAGAGAGGACGAAAAAAAAGAACAAGTATGTTTGGTGTTCTCCCTGTGTTCGATGCTTTGGTTGGTTGAAAAGGCTGCCTGAAAATTTGTCTGTTGAACTTCTTTGTTTTATTGCTGGGAATTGTAATGTATTTTTAGGTCACCTGCAAGATAGTTCTTCG
This sequence comes from Picea engelmannii, assembly GCA_009831015.1. Lineage (NCBI taxonomy): Eukaryota > Viridiplantae > Streptophyta > Pinopsida > Pinales > Pinaceae > Picea > Picea engelmannii. The sequence continues at coordinate 145,473 of ML803186.1, read as the reverse complement.
TTTAAGTATATAGCTTCTTCCAACAACACAGATTTGGCCACTGTATCAAATTGTAGAGATCGCACAAGTATTTGTCTTCCTCAGAGGTTGGTAACACAATTTGTATGGGTGGATAAAATGACATATTATCACTACAAGAGTTTCTATTTCATATTTTGATGACCTACATGTGGCTTTGATAGCCGACTTGACAGAAAGCCATGTTCTTTGTCAAAGTTTGTTTGGTTTCCTCTGGATGTAGTTGCAGAGTCCACATATTAGGCGTCACCTCCAAACATTCCAGACCTTTATGTGGGTCGCCATACCTCGCCCGCTATGAGGAAAGATATATTCTGATGCATTCTACACCATTTGATGCACTTGCCACACCTCAGCTACGCGAAGAATTTATGTACCTCAACAAATTTTCATTTTGCATCTGGGCTGGACGTGTCTTCCAATTTACTATAATAAAGAAAATAAGTTCCACATACAAATCCTCGGGTAGGCTTCTCAACCAAACAGACGATCGAATACAGGGAGAATACCAGTCACTATATACTTGAATTTTTTTCCCCTGCCTTAACTGTTGTGACATAAAATGACTCTGTGCACTTTGAAATCGACCTAAATCACATTTCTAAGTTGTCTCAGATGTGAATGCTCAGGAACATTGCAAAGAAAATACCTTAAACCCCAAATTTTCGACGATAGAAGGAAATTAATACTTGACAAAGAATGGAATGTTGAGTAAGCAACCATTGCAAGTAGGCCATATCTGGAAGAAACAAGGTATTCAAAAAACTAGGATATATGTACTTCGCAGCACCGATTAAGTACAAAACCCAATATTGATATTCGACTCGTTTTTTACGAATAAAGAGTTTGAACGTCAAGAAAAGTGTGAAGAAGCTTCATCAATTTACATATCTTTAATTGGTCTATGGCAGGCAAAATCGCAATCGTTGTCGCAAATAGCCTCAACTATATTTTGTAACACATCTTATTTGAATATAGAATAATTTCAGTTTATTTCTTAATAGTATTTTCCAATTTCTAGTATTTGTTTCAATTGTATTTTGTACCTTCTTCCCTTGTGTCGTTAAACATGAAGGACAAGCTTTTCTTTGTGCTTCTCACTACTTCAATCTAAATAAAACCTGGTATGTTCTTTCTTTACATTTTACATTTAAAAATACTTTTTCATAGGCCATACTTATGTGGCGTTGGCTCTGTATTTAAAGAAAGAAATTGGAGGACCCATTCTGCTCTCATTCTTCGGGTTTCGTAAATAGATTGAATTCATGAGTTACAACAAGGCAGTTGAACTGTTGACACAATGTTCCTGTGAAGTATGTTGGATAAATTGTAGCTTGTTCTATTTGATAATATCTGTGCATATATACTAATATCATTACTATTGGAAAAAATACATAAAACTTCCTCTTCAACAAAGCTTAGGCAGTTATGTTTGGGTTTGCGGTATTAAACAAATATGTCCAGTGTTCCGCCATATACATCTTGCAGCCTACAAGTTTCGTAGTTTGCAATTTATGCTTTAATTACTTAAAGTCACAACAAATTTTGATTGCCATTAATTTAATTTAGATATTGATGTTTATGGAGAGCCGTCGTTTGCTGATGTCATTGCAACAAATACAAGATGAATAGATGATAAGGAATTTATGTTGTTGAGACCACAATGCAAATTCATGTTCCTTGTTGCGCTATGTACATCTTGCAGTCAAAATTTTCCTGGTTTCAACAAAATTTGCGAGCTGAAGAGCATCTTGCAAATTGGGAGATCATTTGCATTTGAACCAGAAACAATCCATTAATATATATTAGTATGAATACTATTAAGATAAATACGAAAACTTTCTCCATTGATAGATACTAGTATGAATACTATTGAAATAGATATCAAAACTTCATCTTGGCCAATACTTAGCTAGTTATCTGGACACTAGGCCCCGGGTTCGCGGTATCCAACACCTATGTCCCCTATTTTGTCATATACATGTTGCAGGCAAAGAACTTCAGTGATGTGCACTTAATGATTTTACTAGTGAGAAGCCAACAGAGGTTTGAAAACATTGTCATTAATAAACAAAAAAAAAGGTTTTCCCGACTCTCAGATACTTATCTCTTTTCCCATTTTGATTTTCCCATTCATTATGGCTTTCTAGTTTTATACTTAGTCGTGTTTCTATGTACAACGGGCTGACATGTTTTCATCTCCATCTATATCCTCACAAGACGGATCCAACCGACTGCTTTTCCATTCCATACTTAGCCAATTTTATGCCCGCCGCTGCGGGGGCGATGCTTGCAAGCCCAACTGCTTATTGTTGCACTATATACAGCTTGCACTGAAAACATCTGTGATCTACAATTCTACTGTGGGTTCCTCGTATACATTAACTTCATTCAAAGTATCTGTTGCTGATATGCATACCTAGCAACTTCGCGTCCTTCCTGACATACATCAACAATGGTCTTACCAGTGACAAGTGGACACAGTGGTACGAAAGATACTTCCGTGATCTGCAATTCATGCCTTAACATCTTCATCTATATCCTCGCATGACGGATCCGACCGACCACTGTTCCTTTTGATACTTAGACAATTTTATGCTTGCCGCTGCGACGATACCTCTTGCGAAACGAGCTGCTTATCGTTCCGCTATATACATCTTGCACTCAAAACATCTGTGATCTACAATTCCACCACAGGTTCCTTGTATACATAAAGTCCGTTCAAAGTATTTGTTGCTGCTTTCCATCCCCAACAACTTCCTGTCCTTCCTCATATACATCAACAATGCTCTTAGTAGTGGCAAGTGGACACAGTGGTACGAAAGATACTTTCGTGATTTGCACTTTATGCGTTAACTGGTGAGAACTCAGCACACATTCGCAAGCATTTGCATTAATAAGAAAGCACTAGATGTTCTTCTGCGAGATACTTGGTTCTTTTTCCCTTCTCTTCTTGCCGTGTATTATCTAGAATTCCATTGTGAACTTCTCCATCCTTTTTCCCTTATTTTGTTCCTGTGTATTATGGGACTATAAAATATGGACATGATATTTTATAGAACATGTACAAATTCCGCATTCCATACTTAGCGACATTTTGTATCACGGGTTCTTGGCCGGGCGGGCGGGCTCAAAATTGGGCCTCCATTGTTCCGTGCCCTACAAATAGCACCCTGAGTTCCGTGATATACAAATTGACAAGCGCACCTGCGGATTGGCTAAGTCAACATTGCACTGCTATTGTTTTGTGTCCTCCAAACAAAACTCCCAGTTTCGCGATATAGAAATTGACAAACGGAGTGCAGGACTGGAGGGGTGGAGATTGCCATTGTTTATGGATGCTAATCCCTATGAAGTATCTAACTGTATCTAAAAATATATTTTAGTTTTTATTTTTTCCCTGTATAACAGTATCTAAAAAATTATTTTGAATACTAAAATAGCTCTTAGTAGTGACAATTGGACACAGAATTACGAATCAGTTGGGATTGCACTCTCCACAGTATACAAATTGATTACCGGATTTCGACATCGTCCGCTCTTCCATGTTACAAATTATGCATTCCAATGTTTGGAGCGATACAATTAGAAGGTCCGGGCCTCGCCTCCCTTGCATACACTTTCTCAGCCTATTTTGCATCCTCCTGTTTCCTGGTTCACGAAATATGCAGCTCCAGCATTGGTGGGTTGACATATGTTTATCTCCATTTATATAATCAAACAACGAATCCAACCAACCGTTGTTGCTTTCGATGCTTTCGATGTTTTTCCGTTATATACATATTCCACTCTAAATTTCTGTGATCTACAATTCCACTGCTAACTGCTCTGTTCTTTTTCCCTTTTTTTTCTTCCCGTGTATTATGGAACTATAAAGTATGCACATGATATCTTATAGAGCATGTACTAATTCCCATGATATTTTATAGAGCATGTACAAATTACGCATTCGATAACTAGCGACATTTTGGATCACGGGTTCTCGGATGGGTGGGCTCAAACTTGGACCTCCATTGTTCTGTGGCCTACAAATAACATCCACAGTTCCATGATATACAAATTAACAAGCGAACCTACGGAGTGGTTGACTCAACATTTCGCTTTCATTGTTTCGTGTCCTCCAAACAACGCTCACAGTTCCACGATATACAAATTGACACACAGAATGTAGGACTGGCAGGGTGGAGATTGCCATTGTTTACAGATGCTAGTCCCTATGAACTATCTAACAGTATCTAAAAATTTATTTTGAATACTAAATTAGCTCTTGGTACTGAGAACTGGACACATAGGTACAAAATAGTTGGGATTGCACTCTCCACAATATACAAATTGACCACCGAATTCCAACATCCTCTGCTCTTCTGTGTTATAGATTATGCATTCAAATGTTCGGAGCAATACAATTAGAAGGTTCGGACCTCGCCTCCTTTGCAGACACCTTCTCAACCTGTTTTGGATTCTCCTGTTGTCGGGTTCATGAAATCTACAATTCCAGTGCGTTCACTCTACCACTGCTCACAAATGTTTCAAAGTATCTCTCACTGCCTTCCATCCCCACTAACTTCATGTCCTTCCGACTGTGCTACCATATCCTCTTCATTGTTACGTGTATTGCACTCAAAAATTTCTGAGACATACAATTTGACCCTCACACCCTCACCCTCAACGCTTGTACGTTGCAACCCTGTTTTGTAGCTGTCTTTTTTCCCCTGCCTGCGACCTCCATACTTTCTTACTATGCGATTAGAAACCTTTCATGCTAACAACTGACCATGCAGGAACCCTCAACATTGTAATTAATGGCCGAAAACCTCGAGGATATCTCCTATTATTACGCATTAAACCAAGATGTGTAGAGAGTTATTTTGTCCCTTCTGATTGTTCATCTCCAACACGCGTCCTCGTGTTGGGCCGCTCAAGAAATCTACAATGCTTAATCGTTCATTGCAATATCCAACGTGTTGGCATTTCTATGTATGCAATTAGTACTGTTTAATGCTAACAACGCATCATGCAACAACCATCTAAATTGTCATTAATCAACGAAAGTCTCGAGGACATCTCCCATTCACACGCTTTCGACCAAAATTTGCGTAGGGTTATATTATCCCTTCCAAATTTTCACTTCATTCATCAGCTGGAACAAATAAATGTTCTTGTAGACTTATGGCACCAAGTCAACAACATTTTTGTGGAGATACAGTAAATATGTTCACACAAGAGGACCGAAGCTTTCAGTGGTTCAGGGCATACTTTTACTATTCATCCCATTCTGCCCAAAACGAAGTGATTTGGACCTCTGGAATCGCTCGTGCAGGCTGTGTTCCTGAGGTTTTTGACTCTAAGGAGGTGGTCTCTTGGTGCGCCAAAAAATATATTCCAGGCCAAAGAATTATTCCACTACGTGACCATTCTCCTGTTTCTTTGTTGCCTTGGCTCTTCCGCGAAATGTTAAAATTGTCGAACCCAACATTGACGTTCATAGGACAAGACTGCAAATAGTTTCTAGAAAAACATCATAATGGGTTGGACATCTTAGCGGACTTCCTCAAAGAACCAACAACAGTTCTTGAAGATATCACAAGGCTGCAGGTAAGTTCCTTTAGAAATCCATTCCGGGAAATTGCTTGGTTGGTTACAAGAATAACGGGTCAAGCATCCACAACAATCATTTCCCATATAATTATTTATATTTTGTATTTCACAGTCAAGGAAAAATACATTTTCGATTGGGGGAAGCTAATTTCGAATGATCTTTGCTCCCAGTTGTCACGATTCAAAGAATTGAATCAATTTTGAATGTCATCCTACTTGATTTTCACAATTGTGTATTGTTGTCCGTTTCCAAAACTTTCTCTTTCCAATAAAATAAACTATGGATTCGACCCAGTAACATTCTGGCACGAGGCACTGTGGAGACACAAGGCCTCCCATTGTTTTTATGAAATTTTTGATGGCTTTGTCTTAGTTTTCAAAGATTTACTATTAGGCAAGGATGCTATGCGGATGTCTGGCCAAGCAACCATGTTTTTGAGTAGGAAGGGCACACTTGAGCAAGAGGAAAATCACAATGTCCTCATGGTCTTTGGCTCTAAGGAAAATCCTGCCTTCCTTCCATGCCACATCACGGAAAAGATGATTGTTGTAGAAATAACAAGGCAATACAACCACTGGTTGCATTTTTTCCATGACAAGAAAAAAAATAGTTCATTCCTTTGCCCTGGAAAGTCGGAGACTTCATGTGCAGAAACATCAACAAGATTGATGAGTTTGCCGCCCATTTCAAGAAATTTAAGCTCGCGTACGCTGAAAGGCTAAAAGGGTTTGACCCTAATGGAATTTTTCGAGAACATTTACTAGGTGTTGGCTTTAACACCTCTTTTATCCATACACACTTGACCCAAGATAGGAACAATGTCGACAAAAATCCTGCTTCTACCGATTGCGACACAGAGAGATTGCAAAGCGCCACTGAATTGTACAGACAACATGGAAAAGTGTCCAGTGAGAAGAGTACCCGGTCCCCCGCCAACACTCCCAAGAGAATGACATCATAGATCATAGCTTCAACAGTCCACCCCAGTAAGAAATCAACCTATAAATCTTCAAATGGAGGAGGAGATAAGAACCCTCCTCGCATAAATATTGATAGTTCTCACAAAATTCCACTGGCGAAGAAGAGAAAAAACAATGCAGGGCAGGCAGAGGAACCCTAAATTGAAAGTGGAAAACTGCAACTTGAAATTGAAGCTGAGCACATGTAGAAAATTGGGTCGTCTGAGGTGGAAATATCGAACACCGACTTTTTTGACATAAATGAATCCTTCGTAATCCAGAGCGCTATTTTTGACAGCCAATCTAAAAGTTTGGTCATTGAAAAGAGAGATGTAACAAACAGGAAAGGCAAATCTCGTGCAGATATTAACTTTAGCGAAATGTCGCCGTCCCAAATCTGCCAATTTCACCAGGGAACCGGTGACATTCTTCGTGATTCCATTCGAGGAATTGAGATAGAAAATGCCAATATGAAACAACACCTGAACGAATTTGAGCAGGCTTTCCTTGCAACTCCAGAGTTTGCCAGTCCTTTGGAAAAAATCATGCTTACTACCACTGCAGCGAAGATGAAAGTATCCTCTACCCTCCTTGCATGCTCTAGAGCCCTTGTAGACAATAACATCAACAAAAGAATGCAGTTAGTTACTGAAGCCTGGGAAACATCGCAAAATTTAGTTTCCTTTGGAAAAAAGGCCAATGGTTTGCTGGAACAATTGGAGACGAATTTAAAAAATGAACAACTTTTCTGTGATCAGGTACTGGCCCCTTTTGCCAAATATGTCGACAACACATCGAAACTGAAAAGAAGACAGGAGAAACTCCCCTCGTCAAAGCGCACCAAAAAAGTAAAATCATGCTGACAAAAGAAAGTTTACAACCTGCATCTCATTGTCAAGTAATGTAAACAAGTCATATAAGAAAAGGAAGATTTATTCACAAGCCTGCTCCAGCTGGACTTAGTCGAAACTACCAACGAGGTTCAAGATCCTAACTTAATTCTCAAATCCTTGTCAGTCACCAAAGAAGCCTTCAAGGAACAAGTTGATGTTTTAAAGGGGTTGTCTTTCGAAATTTTTTATAGCATACTTGAACAACGTCTAGATGAGCACAGGTGCTGGGTACTGGACTATGCCTCACACAATGAAGACATTGAACAGACTCTGCATAGAATTTCAATGGATCTAAGGAAATTAGAAAACGACCTTTACGACATCAAAATCCAGGATGAAACCAACACAACCCCCATGAAAAGATACATCGAAGAATGGTTGCAAAAGAGAATGGACGACCTCGTCCAGAAAGGGCAAGAAATGGTCAACAGGACTACAATGCCCATCGACGAAAGCAACAAAAACACATCGGCTTCATAGTAAGTTTATACTGCCATCTTGTTTTGTTTATCAATCCAGTTTAAGTCTATGATGTCATCTTCTCTTCTTTATCACGCCACTTATGTCTTCTTTCAATAGAAAACTGTAACCAAACACTCTTAACTTCCAATTTTTTCTTTTAAGGTCTTCCTCTCTACCGTCGTGCACTTCTTTCAACGTTCCTAACTCTTGCAATTATTTCTTTTTATGGTCCGCGGGAGCCCCAATCCCAGTCTATATGACAAACACATTTAAATTTCCAGAAACATGTAACAGACATTATTAATTTTTGATAAATTCCAAAGAAAACTGTTTCGACAATGCCCTTATTGTATACTAAATTTTGGGTTTCCAGGAACCTTTCTTGTTTGTTCCAAATAAAACTAATTCGGATATGCTACATTTCTTGTCTCCTATTGTATGCCAATTTTATGGTCTTCAATGACGTTGATGTAATTTCCAGAGATATGTAACAGACATTATTTATTTTATAATAAGTTTGTATTGTATAGTTCGCAACGCCACTTCTCAATTTGTATATTGCAGAACTCTCGATGCTGTTTGTAGGGCACGAAACAACAGAGACCCATTTTTGAAACCACCAGCCCAAGAAGCGCAATCCAAAAACTGGCGAAGTATGGAATGACCCCTCCCTACATTCTCTATAAAACGTGTACAAAGAAAACTAATTCTGCAATGCTATATCTTTTTTTTCCAAGAAAAGCCTTAGTTTTAAAGCAAGCTAATTCAGGAAAACGTTATTACTATTCTATTGTATAACATACATTCATTTTTTGTAAGTTTCTATAGTCCGCAACTCCGCCTATCATTTTGTATATCGCGGAACTGTCGGTGCTATTTGTAGGCCACGAAACATCAGAGACTCAATTTTGAACCCACCAATTTCCAGAAACATGTAACATACATTATTAATTTTTAATAAATTACAAAGAAAATTGATTCGACAATACCCGCGATCCAAAAATTGGCGAAGTATCGAATGAACGCTCCCTTCATGCTCTATAAAACGTGTGCAAAGAAAACTAATTCGGCAATGCTATATCTTTCTGTCCAAGAAAAGCCTTAGTTTTAAAGAAAACTAAACTCCGCCTGTCATTTTGTATATCGTGGAACTGTCAGTGCTATTTGTAGGCCACGGAACATTAGAGGCCCAATTTTGAACCCACTAGCTTGAGAACCCACGATCCAAAAACTGGCCAAGTATGCAATGAGGGCTCCCTGCATCCTCTATAAAATCTCTTCCCCATACTTTATAAAAGTAGAAATTTCGTATGTATAAAATTAATATCTACTTTATACAAGTACATATTTCGTATGTATAATTTTTTTATTTGTGATGAATTTCTATAGTCCGCAACTGCACTAACATCAGAGGCCCAATTTCTGTATCGCGGAACTGTCGCTGGTTTTTTTATATCGCCAACCCGACAACCCGCGATCCATTACAAAAGTACATATTTCCTATGTGTAAAAGTATTTCAATGTATTTCAACTTTCTAGCCACGTGTCTATACTATGTCGCATTTACTCCCATCCCAACCTAGCAGGGACTCCGCTGCCATGCAGCCTTGTTGTGAAAGACATCTCATTTTATACATTCATATCTTATTCATTTTTATATTTTACTTCTTATTCTTTTGAGTAAGTCAACTTGAGTGTACTCGCTATACCCCTTATCAAATTATCTATATGTTCTAATGTATGGTGATGAAGTCTTCTATTACTATTGTTATCTACTATTTATAATGATGCTTCTTTAATTGCATAATTGCATAAGTTATTGTAACTTCAAGTTTAGATGAGAGATGATCTAAATTATAGTGGTTAAGAGTTAGCTTTTTATTTTGGGGTTGGGGGTTGCAATATGAATATTAAAGGTTTGTAGTATTGATTGCTTGCCAAGGATGAGTTCTAGAATGGAAGTTGGTCGCATTAGTTGTACTAATTAAATTAAATTCTTGCACAATCATTTATGTCTCGACATAAGGCTTCTGGTGAGACCTTTCTCATTAAAGAGATTAAATTACCATCACGTAGACTACAACAGACCCCTTGTTGAACTAATGAAGACCCAAGTCTCAAATTGAGCCAACACAAGGTTTTGTTGCTAAGACACTATAATGAAGAGTGGGGTGTCTTGAAAGTATGACTGTTACACTAACCCAGAGCTATGTGGAGGATTGGTGGTATAGATAGATCAACCTCTTTTTGATTTAGTATGTTAAGGGTTGCCAATTTGTTGTGTTGAATGCTGACCATGATACCTATGAAGCCTTCTGGGTAGAATGTCTAGTGGTTTTGTTTTAATAGTTGATTATATTGGGGGAGCATCTATGATTGGCCCGTAAAAGGAGGAGAGAGATCCAATGGAATGTTTAGAACCTAATTGCATTGCATAAATTCAATCATGAAGTCATAAGAGTTGTTGACTTTTGGGTCAAAATCATAGTAATGAGCTACATTGTTAAATTTGTAGTCAATGTCAGCTAGTCTTTTTCATGAGTAGAGCAATAGTTCAATAACGGAGCATGTGGGAGGTTGGTAAAACAAATTGTATCTTGGGTGAAGATTTTTTTGGCAGAAGATAAGTATATTCCTTTTAACCTATCGGTCATGGCAGCACAAGCACTTGTGCTTGGGGGTGACTTGGGGATGGAGATAGAAGAATAAGCAACCGAAGGAAAAAATTACCATGGAGGAGGTGCAAGATCAGGAGAGAGCAGAGTGGGATTTAAAGTGAGCTGCAATATCTACTCTATGGTGGTTAAACAAGATACAAGAGATTCATCGAGAAGGTGAAGTAGTGAGTAGAGATATTGAAGAAAAGGGAATCATAAAAGCACAAATAAGTTATTAGAGAAGATATGGAAAAGTGGAGAGATAGTTTATTGGTGGTTAAACAAATGTGGATTGGTAGTGGAATAAAGTACAAGAAGGTGAATGTAAGGAGGAGTGTCTAGGAAAGCAGAGAAAGTGATAGAGGAAGCACAACAAGAGTGGAGATGTGTTTAGATGGATGGATTAGGGACATTGCAGTTGGGAGCCTTGTCCAAATAATTTTTTGATCGGTTGACAGTAGAGGGCATTGTCATTGAGCCATAAGATAGTGGGTCACTCAATGATTTGTTATGATTGTTCAAAGAAGGAGATACACGAGCAACATACATGGTACAACATGAAGGTAGTGGAGCTTGTCCAACATAATCATCACCTCTTATACAACCTAACTCAACTAAGGTAATTGTTAGTTTTTCATTTGGTTTTGTTTTAAAATCAACCCCTAACCATGGTTCAAGAAATAGTAGTGATGGATAGCCAAGTTTAGGAGGAAGTACATGTATTGGTGGAAGTGTAACCATGATTGTTAATTTTTATTCGAGTGGTGGGATGAGTTTGGTCAGCCAACTAAGCCCATGAGGTTCCATTTTGGTGAGTGAACAGACCAACAATAATAATGGTTGGAGTGGTCGCTAATATGACATTGCACCTTCCCAAGTAAGTTATCGGGGAAGGGTGACAATGATGCAAATCAATAGTATTTCTTATGTGAGTCAATTTGGAGAGCGAAGAGGACCATTTATCCAGAAGCTAATCTTGTAGAGTTCCAAACCATGTTGCGATGGAGGTCTCTATAATGAAAGACTAGGAAAAAAATGCAGAAGCATATAACCAAGATCTATCATATCTAAACTCCTATGGAAATCATCGAAACAAGAAAAATAGATCTAAGAAACAAAAGAGAGGAGATAAGAGATTTATGTGGTAAAATGTTTTGGATTATATTGATAATGAAGTGAGATGCAAACAAAACTATAGAATATACCACATAAATAAAATGAAATACAACTTCTATTAATGAATAACATAACAAAATATTGTAGAACATGTTATCCCATATTTCTAGGGATAACTAAGGAGATTTTGTCTTGAGGCTCTCAGGTTGCAGACATGGAGTACTGAGAGACAGATGGATGATAACGTCCACTTGCACATACAGAGGCCCACTTCACCACCATAGATCTCGAGTTCATCATGATGGTATCCACCGCATTAGCTTGCTTCTAGAAGAAGATGGGTCTTGCTCCATGAGGTACAATTTAGGTATTGTGGTAAGTGTCATTTTAATATTTCATGCATTTGAGTATGTTGCATTTAAATTTGCTTTTGACTACATAACTTATGCTTGGAAGTTATGCTCTTTTCCCCTGTTTCACCTTGGTGGTTGACATTTCACCCTAGTAAGTGGTCATCCTTAGGGATGTGTTTGCTATTGGAGGGTCTTCTTGACAACTCATCGTGACACTCCCAATCATACTTATCATTTTTCATTAGTTCACCCCTTTTTCATCTCCTTATATTTTGGGATTTTCGAGTGTATTAACCCAAGAAGGGATTGTACCTCATTTCATGGGAAGAAGGGGTTGAAGCCCCGAAGGTTTACAGTTGAAAAAAGATAAAATCCAACCATAAAACTTCTATATGCTCACCCAAGGATCCCAAGGACAATGAAATGTCTCTCATAAGAAACTGTTGGGACCCGTAAAAAATAACAATATAAAAATGCCAACTAAGGTAGAGCGTGCGTGGGCAATGTTTTTCATGCTTAGGTACAACTCCCACACATTGTCTTCAACTTGGGGAGATTGGGCCTCCCCCACTTCAATACTCCACAAAGGCAAGCTCACAAGTAGGAGTCAATGAAGTTCTCCATCACAAGATAGGAATATATTAGGGGATAAACACAAGAAGTTCAGATTTTCAAGGACAAAAGGATGCATACTCATTCGAGGTGAAATTTCTCCTGAGTATCTTTGCTCTCAATCTAATGATGAATTGTGTATGTTCAAGGCTTGGATATGGCTCAATTTATAGCCTCCAAATGGAATTGAAGAGTTGAGTCAGACCGTTTCTAGTAAATGGAAGGTCAAGGATCATAGATCTCGTGACATGGCATGAAAACCGGACGCAATTTTAATTTTTTGAGTGCCAAACCCGATGTACGCGAGCTGTAATGGAGTAGCCCACGTACGTACATGAGATGTATAACTGGGAGGTCGTGTACATGGACAAAAATGTGTCTTTTAAGCTCCGTCGTGATAAAAATAAGGGGAAATTAAGTCTGTAGAGGGAAATGGAAGGCCATCCAAACAAGATGCCTGGAGTGTGGAAAAATATGCTATAACAGAGGCCGCCTAATTTGTGAGGTTAGAGGAGTATCTTCGATGGTCGAAATACATTATAATTCCTAGAAGTGGAGTAATGAAGACTCAACCGGAAGTACTAGTTACTCATGAGAATATTACAATTCATAATGACTTTGTACACATGGTTGCCAATCTGAATTACACTGCAGATCCATGTGGATATATATCAAATAGTTGTTTATGGCCATGAAGAGGCAATACAAAGTGGACATATGCCATAGGATGTCATAGTCATGAATAAGACACTGTGGAGTCTAGTCTCAAAATCAACCAAAGATAACTGTATATAATGGAGTACAATCTAATCATCCATGATCACTAAAGTCATATAGATACTGGTCCAATGAAAGACAATAACAAATATGGGGTGATGCTACTGTAAACTGGAGGTATTCTACATTATCCACTGAAGATTCAAGTCTAGATTATGTGAATAGAGGAGTTGAAGTCGAACACAATGAGACTTCGTTTGATTACCGGTCATTAAGGTATACCGTTAACATATGCGAGACAACCCACCGATAATGAAAGTAGGTGTCAAGGAACTGAGTACATTCAACTAGTGTGAATAAGGGTGGTGAGGTCAAACACTTGAAGAATCCATCGATCATGAGATATTGATGCATTCCCAACTGTCGATGGCAAGAGAACCTACCACTGATGGTTGCAAGCCTCTAGGTACTCATAGGACTCTATATCTTGATTCAAGAATAGATGAGATGAAGTCGATGGAAGGAGACCCGCTGAAAGGAGAGCATTAAGGCATCTCTCATTATCCAGCGTGAGGTACAAAGCAATAGATTGATAATTAGGAGGAGCTCAGATGAATAGGATGTTCACGACCAAGAACCACGTGCATCCCTCACATGCATCAGATGCAAGTAGTGCACGAAAGAGACCCTCTGAATAACAACCAATGAGGAAAACTGTCGAAAAAGGCGAGGAAACCACCAATAAGGGTATTGGAATCTAAGACATTGCACGCATCCTAATGTGTGAATATAATTCTTGTAATCTAACACAAGGGAAAGCCCCTCAGTCATCGACCAATGAGGAGATGTCATCTGTTGGGTTCAAGGTTACCTACCAATGATGAAAGTATGCCCAAGGTGCAAGGTAGGACAACAACTTCATGTTATTCTGAGATACACCGAGGGTATGGTCGTCATACAAAGTCAAGAGTTTTGAGGAGTGCCTAACGCATGATTTATACTTCCTTTGAACAAGAGCATGAGACATAGGGATAACTCAGGCAACATAGACTTAACATTGATCATCGACAAAAGTTTGTGACGTAGGAGGCATCAACAAAATCTCTACAGGGACTGGAAGAATAACTAGTCGAAGGAGTATACTCTAAGTAATGAGATCAACTTCCTAAGGTCATGATAAACCCAAACCTTGGATGAAAATGGACTCAAGAGTTTGTGCTATGTTCAAAGGCAACATGCCTGTTGCAGATAGGAGATAATATTCTTTTCCCACCCATCTTTATTTTTTATTTTTTCATAGTAAAAAAATGCTATGATGTAGGAGAGAAAACGAGTGTCACGAATAAGCAACTGGTTCCAAGCATTGGAACATACCTATGCTCAATGCAAGGGAATGCATGCGGGGCATGGAGACTCAGGGGAATATTTCCTCTACGGGTAAAGGGCATCAAGCTACAAAGGATATATGAAAAACACTGCTTGGCTAGTGATGAGAATTGTTGGGGCAAGAGGCTTATAACGAGAAAGCATGAATCGACAATAGGCTCAACAATGCAAGCAGGATAATGGAATTCAATTACAACTTAACTCAACAAGTGTCCTTTTTCGTAGATTTAGCCCCCTAGGCCCGAAAAAGTATAAAATAATACCTAGGAGAACTCTTCTAGCCAATGGCAACTAGAGTATTCCTTTTTCGTAAATAGTCTTCTTAGTCTGGAAAAGGGTTAAACTTATACCAAATAAACATCATTTCAAAACCATTTAACGAGTGTGAAAGAGACAACTTCACTCGACAATCTTTTCATTTTTTCAGGAGTCAGAAAAGAGCTTAACCAAGAATCAGGGGGATTCCCATAGGTAGTAGTCAGAATGATATTGAGTAAGAAAAATGGGGTTCAAACACAATGTCACATTAGGCCTTTAAGAAGCTCCCGATCCTATTTAGTAACTTCTGCATGGCCACCAAATGAAAAAAGGGTTCTAACTAGGGTACCCATGTTTGGTAAGTCTCCACCACTCAATAACGACACTTCTAGTAGCAATGAGAAGGTTTTGTGTCACTAATAAATGGGGTTGTACCTAGGGCATATGAATCATGGTCATAAGACGATGAAAAAATGCAAAGTGGGGTGAGAACCTATCCTATAGTTCGGTGATAGAATATACCTACCAGAGGCACAAATGGATGATACGACATTGGAAATCTATTTATAAAACCCTGGACAAAACCACTTCAAACCAAGTCTTTCACTGTGCTATTAGTCCATAGGGAAAAACTATATAAAAATTCATTTTTATATATATCACTTTTTTGTGTTTTTCAATTTGATAAAGGAAAACAAAATACATTTGGTCTTCAACTCAACTTATATATGTTATAATGGATGAATGTATAAATGTGTTTTCTTTACTTAGTTATGCGACAAATGCCAATCTAAAGTGTAATTAACATATGCATCAGATACTTGATCAAAACTTCTAGGGGTGTGAGTATAAGTAATAAAATCAAAGTATCGTTCCAAAAGTCATACCTGTAGGAATCATCAGAGTAAAGTAGGATCTCTCACATGGTAATTGTCATTCAACTGAGATACAACTAACTGGGAGTCCAAACGAACTTATAAAGAATGATCACCATGTGAATGACATCACATAATAGCTCTATAATGACGCTATACTCAGCCACATTATTCGTTGATGGCTTGAGACAAATGCCACCCGAAGACACCAATTTTCCCTCAGGTGAATAGATAACCCAAGCGACAGAAGCCAAGTTCTGCGTATGACGGCTGGCACCATTCGTGAATCCTAAGTATACCGAAGACTTTGTTGACATCTTCCAACCAAGGGAAAACTCAATAATAAAGATGATGATGCAATAGGAAGAAAATAAAAGGAGTATATACACTAATATACAAAGGTCACGCTCGCGTTTGAGGTCTCAAGTGTAATACCTTTTAAGGTAGAGCCCATTTCTAGGCTCATCCAACACATTACCCTCATAATATTCTAATTCATAGGCTCCTTTCTCTAGGACAGGTCGGACGATATAAGGACCATGCCACATGGGGTTGAACTTTCCTGCCCCCAGCGGTTACTTGGCTTGGTCATAAAGGAGAACCAAGTCACCCTCAACGTACTGCCGAGGATAGATATACTTATCGTATTGAACCTTAACACGTCATTTATTCACGTCGATAGTCATAGAGGCATCTCGACACTGCTCATCGAGGTGCTCTAGGTGTACGAGGTGTTCTTTGAGACCGGTTGTGTTAGGTAGGAGCTCAATTGACAAATTAAGGGAAGGGATTTCACATTCAATAGGAATAATAGACTCCACGCCATGTACTAACTGAAATAGTGAGAAACCGGTGGAAGTCTTTACCATGGTTCTGTATGCCCAAAGTGCAGGGTAGAGCATCACATGCTAGTTAGATTTACCCTGACTGATGGTTTTTTGTAAAATGGTCTTTAGAGATTTATTCACATCCTCTACTTGTCCATTTGCTCGGGGATAATAAGGGGAAGAATGATCGTGTGTAAACCCCAGTTTTGATGCCAACTATGTCATCATCTCATTATGGAAGTGATTGCCATGGTTAGTGACAATCTCTCTTAGGATACAAAAAATGTTGTAGTCTTACCATCATATTTAATGGTAGGCATGGCCTCATCCCATTTAGTAAAATAATCCACGACCATGATAATATGTCGGTGCCCCCCAGTCGAGGATGGGTTGCAGTCCATGAAATCAACCCCCTACTTGGTGAAGGGACCGATAGTGAAGATTGGGTGAATATGTGTTGGGCGCGAGCACATTTTCTGAGCGAACACATGACAAAGGTGACACTTCTTAACCGCTTCAATGAAATCTTTAAAAATTGACGACAAAAAATAATCAACTCGCAATATCTTTTGGGATATCGCAAGACCAGATAAATGACCAGCACATGCCCTATTGTGACATTCATTAAGAACATACTCAGCCTCCTCATGATTCAAACAATGATGCAAAATATTATCCACCCCTCAAGGATATAAAGTGTCGCCAATAATAAGGTAGTTTTTAACTTGATGATGTATACATCGTCGGTCGTCTCTTGACATATGTTGGGGGAGCTTCAGGGTTTGAAGGTAGATTAAAATATCTCCATACCAAGGGTCTAAAGACGAGATAAGGAAGATATTTTCATTCTGAAATGAATCGTCATGAAAAATATCCTCATCTAGTCCAGGGAAATTTGACATAAGTTATGCAAAAACTAGAAATTTCTTGGACTTCACAGAAGGAAAATCGAGATCAAATGATTGGAAAATAACAATCCACTTATTGTATTTCCCCTCAATGATACGCCTAGTAAGGACGTATTGAAATGGATTGATATCTGCAACCATGGTATTTTTTTAGAGTAAGATATAATGTCGTAATCTCTGAGTCACATGTACAATGGCCAAGGTTAGCTTCTCTACATGAGAGTATTTGAGTTCAGGACCAACTAGATTTCGACTAAGGTAGTATACAACGTGCTCATGGAGATCATCATCTTCTTGAACAAGTACCATCCCAATCGTCCCTTCATACACGATGATATAAGGAGAAAGTATCTACTGTAGTCCAGGGGCTTCAGTAGAGGGGCCGATACTAAGGCTTTCTTAAGAGTATCAAAGGATTTTTAGGCTCGCTCATCCCATATGAACAAAGTGTCCTTCTTCAAAAGATGCATGAAACCTTTAGTTATATTGGCATAGTTAACTATAAAACAACACGGGAAGTTAGCCTTCCCCTGTAAACCTTGAAATTGTCGAATGTTGCACGGGGGAGGAAATTGAAGTATTGCCTCAAACTTCATGGTATCCACCATGATCACATTCTCATAAACTATGAATCCTAAAAGACGACCAAACCTACTGCAAAATATGCAATTGTGAGGTTTCAATCGAATGCTATAATAACTACATCTCTCGAATACTAGTTTGAGGTGAGTCAAGTGATCTACCCTCTTGTGAGAGTGAGCAACGAGATCATCCAGGTAAGCTTCAATGATATGCTTAATATTGTGACATGCAAAGGTCATGGCACATTGAAAGGCCACTCCGACATTTTTAAGACCGAAATGCATTTTCTAGTATGCAAAGGTACCCCAAAGACAAATAAACATCATCTTATGTTGATCCTTGGGTTTGATCTGAATTTGATTATAACCTAAAAATCCATCCAGAAAGGAAAAGACTTCACTTCCTGCACACTTGTCGATAATCAGGTCAATAAAAGGAGTGGGGAAGTTATCTTTAGGACAGGGTTTGTTCAGGTCCCTAAAATCCATACATATGTGGATGGTTCCTTGCTTTTTATCTACGAGAATGGGGTTGGACACCCATTCAGTCAAGGGAACCAGGTGGATGAAGCCAACATTGAGTAGCTTCTTCACCTCTGCCTTAATAGTGGGGGCCTTCCTAGGATTAACATCTCTATGACGTTGTCGAATAAGTTTAGCATTCAAATAAGTTTTAATTTCATGCTCGAAAATGTTGGAGTCGATCCCTGACATCTCTTCGTTTGACCAAGCAAATACATCTCGAATTTTTTTGAAGTGATCAGTGTAGATCACAATTTCCTTAGGTGAATAGTCTGTATCGATATATACATTTTTAATTTTACCAGGGGTTCGAGAGATGTCGATCATGATGGTAGGAGAAATGTTAGCCATGTTTCCTTTGACATAAATACCATGTGTATCTAATGGAACCACAGCGTGACTGACTATCTCAGTCGGGGTGGACCTAAACTCATCTTGTTCAATGCTAACAAGCTTTGGGAGAAAATAGGATCGATGATGCATATAGTCCCAAGTCCTATCAGGACCAGACATGGACTCTAAGATGGTTTCATCTGAGGGAAAAGTATCATCAAGGAAATCATTCGAACAAGATGGTTGGATTACCCATATGGGCTCTAAGATGAGATCCACCCTAGTCGTCCGTGAGGAGGAAGGATCTGGGTCAACAATAGCTTCTAGAACAACGTGACACGCAAATTCTACTTCAGATAATGGCATCACCATCCTGATGTGCGAATGACCTTCGTACGACATAGTCGGGGAAGGTAGGGTCCAAGGGTCATTGAAATACAAAGTACAGAAAGGAACGAACCTCATCGATGATGAAGACTCATCGTAGATGGAATTAATATAGGTAATCGATAACGTGAAATCAAAAGAACCCATAAAGGAGAAATACATCCTGACATTGACATTCTCAGTTGCTTATTGAGAATATCAATAACGGGGATTGAAGGTCCCACCGATTCATTATGACCAGGATGCACAAAGGACAATTGGTCAATTTTCACAATCTTTCCTTCATGAGGAAAGAATAGAATGCGGAAAACCAACGAATGTCATAGCATAAGTCCAATTACGCCCTAGTAGTAGATTGTAGTCAAGAGGCGCATCAACCACCTCGACCTTGACCTCCACAATCTTTTTGCCTAACTATACTAGAAAAGTGGGAAGGATACCGTGTGGTATAAAATAATACCCATCAAATGCAGTTAACATGGTCATGGATTGAGACAAGGGAGGATGCCAATGGCTTTCCTACAGGCTAGGGACATCATGGATTTTGAAGCACCTTCATCAATTTTAGTTAGCTTAATGGTAAATTTCATGTACTACACATGGATTTGAAAGGCCACGTGGTAAGGTAAGCGAGGCTTAATGTCCGTGACATAAAACTTGATAACCTTTGAGCTACATGGGTCTAGAGATCCTAACATAGATAGCGAGGCATTACTCCATGAAGGACACGTCTAGAGCACCTCCAAAGCCAAAATTGTGCATGAGTTTTGGTCCAAAGCCTCGACAATCGAGTAATTTTGAGCGGCTCTGGCATTAGAATTGTGGGCAGAGTGCTTAAGTACTCCTTTTAGAATACGAGGCAGAGATTTGGGTTTGTCGATTTGTAAAGGAATTTTTTGGGGAGGAAAAGGCTCTGGACCTAAAAAAGTTTGTGAAGAACCGTAATAGCAAGATCAAGTGGCTACATCAATCTTAGACTTGACCATATTGACGTAAAGATGGCCACCATCATGTGCCGAAGGGTTTTGAATCCCACTCGATTCATTTCCGGTGTTCGAGGTTCCTGAGGCCATATTTTGGTTACGTGGAAATGGGTTCGTCAACACAGTAGACTGTTGCGCAATGAGCCTTGAGGCTTCCTCAATTTTGAGGCACAAGTGGGTAAGGTGATCTTCTTTACAAAGTTTACAAGGAAACTTCACCTTCCTCTTTTCTTTCTTTCCCTCACTGGCATTATTATTTGATTTATAATTATTATTATCATTCTTGGACTTGCTATTATTATTTTTCCCACCCTTATGATTATTGCCACACCCTTTCCTCTTGTTCCCTCTCAGTTGTTGGTTATCATTTGGGTTTGACGACGATTATATAGAATGCATATCCACCAGCGAGGTGGTGGAGGATGAAACCTTAGCTTGTCCTTCTACAAATTGGTTAAGAGACAAATCTTTAAGTTGGTTCATCACCTGGTCTGTAGTCTTAGCATTTGCGGAGCCTACGATGTCATTGGCATGAGGCCCAGGCCTTTTTCTAGGATCATAATTTGACTGCGGTGTGTCAAGGATAATTTTGTAAAGCATCCCAAATTGAGAATATATAAGGTCCAACAGTTGGGATTTGAAGATGGATTCTTCCTTAGTTGTCAATCCAGATGTAGAAACATCCTTCAAAATGTAAGGCAACAAATACTTGAGGAACCATTCCAACATAAAATTTGGAGGAATGTAGACTTTAATCAACCTCTTCCTTCTATGCCACTCTTGAATATGATCAAAAATATGGGTGGCTTTGTCTTTCCAAAGAGTCGATAAGAGTTCTAGGTCGGCATCATAACGAACCAATAGTTGGAAGTGATTAAAAAAAACCAAGACCATCTGACTGAAAGTTTTGTAGGTTCCCCCAAGTATCTCTATGTACCACTTTGCGGTGACCTCGATGAGGGTGCGTTGAAATACCCTCAAACAAATAGAATCATCATTAAGGGAGTTAGATGAGCACCATAGGTGAAAAGTAGTCAAATGATCACCCGAGTCTTCACATTTATTGCCTTCAAACTTTGGAATGTCAGAAGGAATTTTGGTGGGGATGGGGGGCCATGAAGGATCATGACGCACATGGTCATTCATTAATTTTGACAAGTCCGACAGATTTAGCGTGGCCAGAAAAGGAAGTCAGGGTTGCAGAGTCTAATCCCATGCTCCTAGGAAAGATTGGGTTTGAGAAATTGCGGGCCAACCAGGGTTCTAGTAAACACCATGGCCATCATTGGTAGGATAATATCCTCCTCCCAGTTGATTCATGAAAGGTCGTAAGGGCACCATACCCGCAAAATCCACTTCTGAAGAGAAAGTGACATGATAAGGATTATATATGTTTCCCCCAGATGAAGGAACTTAATGCTGGGGGTTGCCCATACCATAAAAGTGACTCCCCCCAAATGGAACACCATAGGACAAAGGGGGGTTTTCCATAATAAAAGTGTTCATGGGAATCGACATGGAGGAAGAGGGAATGACAGACGAAATATAGGAAATAAATTGACCACCCATTTGAGCACTCCATCTTGGAGCATTGAAGCTATGATTAGGCCCAGAGGAAGGAGGATTCCAACCTCCAACCATAGGAGTTGCTTGAGGGATATGACCTCCACGAAATGAGAAAGGAACATAAGGAGGTGTCGTTCTCCCATACCCAAAACTAGGATTCATATAAGCCGTCGAAATGGAAGATGAGAAGTGCGACATCATGTCAGGCATACCAAAAGAAAAAGGATTAGATGTCGAAGGTATTGACTGAGTATTATGATTTGACATACCATAGAGGAATACATAATGATTCGTTCCTATGGGGTGGGTAGCATTAGATGAGGGAGCCTTTGGCATCCAAACCACCGATGATAAGGGAGTTGAGGGGACCCGACTAATCATAGAGGATAGGGGAGTCGAAGGGATTCTCGAGAAGTTCATATCTAACTCAGTACTCATGGTAGGATGATCACAAGCCTGAGAGGTGGAGATATATGCACCTCGCTTATTAACTCTACACATTTTAGAAGGTGGATTCAGTAAAGGATCAAGACGTGGTGGCAACTTCACAAGATAAAGAGACCAGGGAGGAGGCTGGTGTTGCTCCACAATGACTCAAAACTCGAGATACAATACAAAATCCTAAGGTCAACTAATAATCAGAGAGCACACTCCTAAATAAAGTAGAGGGCTAATGCACACAAACATGATATGATGGTTGAAAGGGACCTCCCGAACTAAAGTAGGTATGCCTCGCCAAAGAGGGGCCCGAGACTCCGCAACAATAGAGCGGAGGTGTCATAATCATTTATAAGGACCCTTGTAGGCTTCACAACATAGTCGGTCAGATCCCTCTGGAGAGGAAATCCTCCATAAAGTATGCGTGTTGTTTGATCCCTCTTTGACTCAGGGTACCTGCAGAATAACACCTACAAGTAACCTATGTGGCTACCTATGTAAAGTAACCAAATTCACCATGATATAACCAATGACGAGGAGAGAAATCACAAGTCCATTCCACCATATGGGTAGGGTAGCAAAGCCCAAAATCTCGAAAGCATCACCTCTCAAGGAGGTAAGGGCACTAGCGAGACCCCCAAATACGAATAGAACCCCATAAATATGTATGACTCTAAGAAGGTATTAGAGGGATATCTCTGCAACCAACTTCACGCGACCTCGTGCTTAACTTTGGTGTGAGTAGAGCCTCCCGAGGACACCAATTATATAATGGGTTTCACCACTCCCTGGTCAGACACATACGTTGAGTTTTATAGCCTTGGAGAAGTTTACTCACAAAATCTTATTCCAAGACACTAGGTCATATACTTGTTTGTGTACCATGGAAAATAAAATCGTTTCTAATCAATTTTAATTATTCAACATTAATTTTAATGGCTTCTTCATACTCAAGAAGTGTGATCATGAAACTGATGGTATTATGACTTAGCATATATAAAAAGAAGCAAATGTAAAAACATTGCTAAGTACTAGTCTTTATTTTCAATGAGATGGTATGCTTCTAAATGTTGTTTCTAAGTTGCAATCTCTACAATTTCAATGAAGTGCAATCTTTCCTAATATGCCAAAACTAATGTAAAGTAGCCAAAAGTGCAAATGACATAAGTAAAATGCAAGAAAGCAATTTTTTTTTGTATTTTCGATGTAATGAAAATAAAATGCAAGGATTGAATAACAACCTCACAAGCAAACCCTACTACAAGCAAAAGGAGATAAGCCAAGCAAGATACCAATAAGTAACTACCCAGACCAGTGTGCAAGGACAACAAAATGAGAAGAATGAAAATAAAGGAGTTCTCCCAAGAATTCACCAATAAAGCGACTTCCTGTCACTCTGTAGGCACTTAAAAGTCAGAATAGGGACCCAAGAAGTCTCAACAACCAACAAAATTCACCCAACAAACACTAAACTCAGAAAAAAAGACTAAAGAGACAATGTACGTGATTGTTCTGAAAGCAACTCGTGTATATACTCACCCTAAATGAAGACAAATTGCGTATGTACACACCCTGTCAAGGGAAAGCCTGTGTATGTCAAGGAAGACACTCCCTGGGCAAGGGTTAAGCCAATAAAATCAGATATAATGCAAAATATAGGTTGTCAAGCAATAAAGGATAGATCAACTTAGGCAAACAATAAGAAAATAAAGGATAAAAACACCCAACACCCCCAAAAGGAGATCTCCCCAGTGGAGTTGCCAATTGTGTTACGAGGAAAATATCTCTATGGATAGGGGAAAACCACAATAGACAGAATGACACCCAGAAATCAACTCTAATCTCAAGTATGCTATATAATGAAATGATAACAAGAGAAGGCTAGAAGCCTACCTCGTCTGGACGTCCGAAGAAGACCACCATTGAGCACGAGACCCAAAGATTTATACCTGCAACTTGTCTTTAAGAACCAAGATACGCAAGAAATTGGTAAGGATATATAATGTTAGCATATAAATTAGTATAATCCATTAACAGACATAACAAATACGCCCATGGGAATCAATATAAATATTTGCAAGATATCAATTGGATGAGAAGAGAGTATTTATATTAATGTAATCAACAAAAAAATTCTGTAAAGACACATATTAGAACTGAGAAACTAAGTCCCTCCAGCGGGGCCTCCTCCACTTCAATCCTCCACAAAGGTAAGCTCACAAGTAGGAGTCATTGAAGTTCTCCATCATAAGATAGGAAGATATTGGGGGTTGAACACAAGAAGTTCAGACTTTCAAGCACAAAGGGATGTAGACTCAATCGAGGTGAAATTTCTCCAGAGTACCTTTGATCTCAATCTCATGATGAATTGTGTATGTTCAAGGCTTGGATATGGCTTAATATATATCCTCCAAATGGAATTGAAGAGTCAAGTCAGAGTGTTTTGATTATATGGAAGGTCAAGGATCATAGATCTCGTGACATGGCACAGAAACCGGATGCAATTATAATTTTTTGAGCGCCAAACCCGACGTACGTGGGATGCAATGGAGCAACCCGTGTATGTACACGAGTTGTATAACTGGGAGGTCGTGTACATGGAAAAACATGTGTCTTTTAAGCTCTGGAGTGATAAAAAGAAGAGGAAATGAAGTCTACAGAGGTAAATGGAAGGCCATCCAAGCAATATACACGGAGTGTGGCAAAATACACTATAACGGGATCTCTTACTCTGTCATATCTCTTCTCTTCCGCCATGGGAAGTTTCTTTGGCTGGTGAGAGCAGTTGTCCCCTAGTGAAACTAGCTTGAGACAAAACTCTCTATACCCTGATCATGTTAGGGACATGCACTGAGAAGTAACAAGTAGCATACTGCTTTGATACTACCGATATGGATTATATTGAGATTGAAATGACGTACAAACAAAACTATAGAAGAGAACACATAAATACAGTGAAACCCAACTTCTATTAATGAATAAAATAATAGAATATTGTAGAACACAAACTAGCTAGAGTGGTGGTAGCTTATCTCTAAAGAGAAAGAGATGTCGACTACACTCATTCACAACAAGCTAATTATAAAGAGGCATAAAAGGGTCTTTTATCATGAAGCCTAAAAGACAAAGAGGAAAAAAACACAAACATCAAAACTCTAACCCTAGAAGATGAAACACCAAAAGTATTGCAAGCCCTAAGGTGGTTAGTTGATACATCAACTTCTTGGGGGCACAATTTTTTCATACAAACTTTGTTTGAGGCGCACGATATTTTGTTGGAAAGAACTATCTGATGATTAGAACTTTTGGCTAGGGCCATAGAAGTCCATGGTATCCCCTAACCCCCCAAATGTCCAAAAAACAATGCTTAGGGCCTCAAAATAGCCCTAGAAGTTTGGGACCTAAAAAACCATAGAAAAATTTCCAAGATAGAGAATCGTTGAGTCAGTTGAAGAGGTGGGTGACCATCGATACACCTAGATCATAAAACTCCAAGGTGGGGAAACATCCATGGAAGCAAGGCCTTGTAATCTTTAGATAACTCTCCCAAGTAAAACAACTAGAGCACAATCAAACATGGAGTTCAAATGGGATCTATACAACTCTCAAGCACTACACACACATATTGAATTGAGCCTCCTTCA
>ML803186.1:107966-118410 GCA_009831015.1 Picea engelmannii | reverse complement strand
GCATAAGTACACTTATGCCCTATCTACAATACTTTGTGACTTATGTAGGACAAAAAATCACACTATAGGGAGTTGTCATGCCCTATAGGAACTCACAGAGAGCTTCGAGAGGAGTTTGTTCTAGGAGGAGGGAGCAAGTTATGGACTTGTTAAAAGAGGGGGATGACGAGGACATGCAGAGGCCATCAAGGAAAACATGGAGGAGGATATCAAGGAGGAAGGAATGATAAGAACAAGCTCAAAACAAATTTACAATTGTGACGAGATATGACATATCACCTAATATCATTCACAACCAAGGAGAGTGTGATGTGGTCATTGTGGGGCCATGCGTCATTGTTGGACCGTTTCATGCTTGCACACATCCTTCTTAATGATTGGGGGTTTAAGACCCGATGTTCATCCAGAGTGACCAAGAAAAACCCCAAGGCATCAACATATCAATCCTCATCCAAGGCTGAAGAAGGTCTCATCTGATATTCCATAAGGATCACATAAACCATTTTGTCTTGTGTCGGCGATGAGGACTTGTTGCATAGAAATTCATTCGGGTTGGCATTCATATAATCCATAACAAACTACCTACTAACTAACAACATATAACCACAACACATTCATTCAATTGACACGGGATCAACACATCATAAGATTGGAAATAGTGTAGCTTTATTATCTTCATTCAACAATTCACAGATATACATTAAGCAATTCCTTTCTTGACAACAACAAAGCCCTGTTCTTCTATGCATTTCCTCATTGTTACATTACATAGTGCCACACACATCTCTTCAGACTCTACCTATATGACCAAATGAGATTTACAACTAGAGACATTACAAAAACATATGCTGAGAACGAGCTTAAGGACACTTTCTCACTAACTAACTTGACCATTGAACAACCAACAACCTTTTCTATGTTGTCCTTGTTTCCTTTTATTTCCTTCTCTTCTCTGGCATTGAGTCGCTTTCATTTCTTCTCCACTCGCTCTACTGACTTCCAATCCCATGTGCTTCTGTCACCCGCATGTAGTCCATGTAACCTCTTTGAAATCGTGGCAATCTCAACTACCTTTCCAGCTCATCTTCTTGCTGCTCCATGATCCCTCGTGTTGTCTGTAGTAATCATTTGAGGATATTTCCTGAAGATTATTTTCTTGATCCCAACGTGCATGCAATGTCTTCTCCGTTTCTGATGTGCATCACAAAACTCATGCCATCGTCTATTGGTAGAGCTGGAACTGGAACACATTTAACACAACTTGATATGGCATGTGTGCCTTCTGTCACCCCTTGTGAAACTGCTTGGGCGCACACAAAACTAGAATAGGCATGCAAAAATTTCTTTATGCGCGTGCGATATTAACCCAAAACTTTGGGTGACAACAGGCCCCCAACAATATTACTTGGATTTTCCTCGAGATAACTCCCTTGGGGAATGAGTGATGTGATAAATGAAACCGTGTTCTTGAGTTCCTTAACAAACTCCTTAAATTGGTGATTAGGTTCATTGAGATTTCCCTCAAGTTCATGGGTAAGTTGAACAACCACATCTGCATCGGTTATGACCCGAGGGGTTGTCAGAACCATTGTTTCCATTTTCTCATCCAAGGGGCCAAAAAAAATGATCCAAATGGATTTCAGTGGCCTCCCAACTATTCCAACTAGCTCATTTTGGCAGTTTTCCATATTGGTAGTTTTTTCCTAGTTTTCGGGTCCGTGACTTTCGGGGCCGTTTTGAGGCCCTAAAGAATGTTTTTAGGGATTGCCACAGTCAAACTAAATTTTAATATTGATTCTGATGGCAATATGTGTAGTCCTCGAATATACCTTTCCAACGGGCTATCGTGCGCCTAAAATGAAGATCATATGCAAAAGTTATGACCCTAGGAAGTTGATGTACTAGCTTACCCCAACGAGGCCCACATGACTTTTGGCGCTTCATCTCCTAGGGTTAGGTTTTTGGATGTATAGGGTTTTGGAATTCCTATTTATTATAAAAAGGCTTGGAGAGACTCATGGTAACCATCTTCTTTCGAATGAGCGCAGTCATCAAATCTCTTCCCAGAGATAAGCCACCACCATTCTAGCAAACTTGTTTTTTGCTGCATTTTACAGTTTCAACACATTTTCTTATTGAATAGAAACCAATTTTACTGTATCTATGTTATTGTATCTCTGTTATTCTTGTATCTCTGTGTTAAGAATAATAACAATCTGTATTCATTTTCGTTCTGCTCATAAAATATGGATCAGTGGTATCAGAGAGGTCTACTCCTTGTCGTTCTTAATGCATGTCCCTGACGAGGTCAGGGTACAAAGAGTTCGGTCTCAAGCTTGTTTCTCTTGAGGAAAAAATATCTCGCACACCTAAGCGACCTCTCATGGTGGGAGAAAATAAAGACGATGGGACAGGAGATCCTTTCAAAATGTTGCTTGAGGAAGCCCTCATGCAACAGAGGAACGAAACGATGGATAGTTTTGCGCAAATCCTTCGGCGGCTACCCATAGGTGACGCATCTTCCTCTAATGGAGGCATCGCCCCATTCAAGGTACAAATCAACTTTGATATTCCCATATTTGAAGGTCAGATAGACGCAGATGTTGTAAACAAATGGTTAAATCTGCTAGAAGGGTATTTTTTTGTCCATAACTTTTCGAACAGAGAAAAGATTATGTTTGCACTCCTCAAAGTCATTCCCCATGTCAAAGATTGGTGGGAGACTTTCTTTGAGAAAAAGGGAAAAAAGGAACCCTCATTATTTACAGTCACGTTCACCTGGGATTCCTTCAGGGACACTATCAAAGAACAATACTACCTTGTTGGAAGTTATGACGACATGTATACAAAATGGACCACACTGCGACATGAAAGAGACCAAGCAGTGACATAGTTCACAAATAGCTTCCATACCTTGCACACCAAGTTGGGTATCAAATATTATGAGAGACATCTGGTGCTCAAGTATCACGGTGGTCTACATAGATACATCTAGGTCGAAATGGAGTTTTTGGACATCTCGTTCTTGGGCACGGCCTATCGATATGCTGTCAAAAGCGAGCAAGAGATTAAACAAAAGATGCGACAATTTGGGCCTGGTAACCCCTCACATAAGAAGCAAGTAAAGGGAGCCCCAACTCGTAGAAGAAAGGACAGAGCAAAGATGAAAAACATCAGGACAACCAATCTAGGCCGCAAGCAAAGAAGGACACCGAAAAGACAAAGAAAGATACCGGGAAGTGGTGCGACTTCCATAAGAGCCCCTGGCATAACATTGTTGATTGCCGCTCCAAGAAATTGCTAGTGGCTTAGGTGAAAGCCTTTGAATCAGATGTGGGTTCCGGATCTGAGTCATAATGTAATATTCCCAATATAATCTTAGCTATAAATCAACTTAATTACTTAGGGGAATTTCGTCAAACACTTAAATTTTTTAACCAAGTGCTCTCAACCAATAGCTTCTCATTTACTGCACCAATTTAAGTGAAGTTTCTGAATGGTGTGGATATGTTTGGAGTGTTAATTGAATGTGTTTCTCACTCCTTATAACTCCCAAATAGTTTGTTGTTTTGTTTAAGGGAGTGTTGGTATATTTATTGGCAGAGTATCCCATTGAAGCATTTTGTCAAACACAATGCAAGCAGACTTTTGTAGCTTGTATTTTGAGTACATTGTTGATGTATTTAATGTTTTGAACAACATATAATAGCATGTAAAACAAAGGCAAATCACAAGGAATGAGTGCTGAGAATTAACAACAAAAATACCTCTCAAATGCCTTGACTTATTTGTATTATAGGAGGATAAATGACCAGGTAAAACCCATGACTGTTTACATTGAGTTGCAGCTGATTTCAATGGTTTATATAACTCAAATAGATAAATATAGGCACCAACAATCAACCACTAAGAGTTCCCATGAACCGGTTGTCCAACTGACGAAGATTGCATTGAAATTATGGCTTCCAATGATAAGGAAATCACCCTTGACTATGCATACATCCTGTTGTAACTCCTATGTCAAATCTACATCTATTACTTAATGGATTTGACCTCCCAATGATGGCATGACTTCATAAAACGTTTAGCAACTCCCTTTTCTTGACCAACACTTCGTTCCAACAATAAAATGGTGTCTCTCTAATCCCTAGTGCGCCCCTCAAGAGGAAATTTGCCTAGCTCTCCAATTAAATTGAGTACGGATTGGATCCATTGGGAAATGCCAAGGAAAATTCACCCTTGATGTGCCCAACAACTCTATGATGAGATATTTCCCAGATCTCTCTCAAGGAAACCAAATCGAACAACTTCTTCCCAAGTAATGCGCCCTGCCCTGCATAAAACCCTCACTAGGGTGCCCCCTTGCCAAAATTGATGGTTGAAGTAACTCTCAACTGAATAGAAACTGATGTAGAATGGTGAGGGAGGGATATTTCACCTCTGTGACCAAGCTTGGACCAGGTTGGGTGGGATCTTTCACCACTGAGCTGATCTCTAGGGTTTGTTCGGTAAAAACCCTCAAAACCCCTAAGTGCACGGGCTCTCTAGCAAGAAGCCATACATTAAACTGATAAACAACATAATGTGATAATAGAGGCCCCTACCTCTCTTTTATACCTCATATTCACCTTGTCTCTCCAAGTGACTTATACTTTATTTTATTATTAATTAATTAAATCACTTTAATTAATTAATTAACCATTTTACCTCTAAAAAGTGCTTTAACCCTCCTTATGGCTTCTCTGGCCATTGAAAGTCACTTCTCATCATCCTATCATGTAGTGCTCTTCCTCCCGATTCCGATGAGCTATTACACTAAGAGGTTTCTCCAAGTATTATTCCCAATACGACCTTCTTAGTGAATTTAATTAAGTTATAACCCAAAATAACTCAAAATTACGGAAATCATCGGAATGCAACAGAACCAAAGCCAAGTTGTGCGGAATGGATCCTGATGATGAAATATGATGAATGATGCAAGTCGGGCCCAATGAAACCCCTCAATACCTCCTGAACTCGCTGTCACCCATATCTGGCTAGAGTAAGCATAACACTTTGTAATGGGATAATGTCCAAAAGTGGGGACATTACACATAACCAGAAAGGGGGAGATAGATCATTGACGCAGAACCCGGTGCCACTGTTGCTACCACCAAGGTCGATCTTGGTGAACCAGATGAGCCAGAAGAAGGCGAGTGCCTCTTTCATTCACATATGTGGGTAAAAGGCACCCCGCTACACATTATCGTTGATAGAGGTAGCTAGAAGAACCTCATCTCAGAAGAGGTCATCAAGCGGCTAGCCCTGCCGACAACACCGCACCTGCAACCCTACACCATTGGACTGCTTCGCCAAGGAAGCGATATCTGCGTCAGCTAACAATGTCGCCTATCATATGACATCAAGCCCTTCAAAGATGAGGTATTGTGTGATGTTTCTCCTCTCGAAGCTTGTAATGTTCTTTTGGGCCAACCTTATTTATGGAAATGTCATGTTTTATATGAGTCTAGGCCTCGCAGTGTTATTATTACTTTGAATAGGAAATTATACATGATACTTGAGGTAGTCCCACCTAGTGCTATTTCCTTGATCTCTGCCAAGTAATGCAAGAAGGTCATCTCTTATACCGAGAAGTTTGTCTTCTTCTTGATTCACTCTTAGAGTGAGAAAAATATTGTTGCCACATCCAGGGCCTCCACAGATGACCTCTGCACACAACATAAGCAAGTGGACAAGGTTGTGGAAGAATACAAAGATATATTCTCCTCACCTACTAGGGTACCTCTACACTGTCAAGTCAAGTATCCCATCGATCTGACTCCCAGTGCATTGCTGCACAATGGGCCAATCTACCACTGCTCTTTTTTAGAGAATGAGGAGATCAAGCGACAATTCAAAGAAATACTCCACAAGGGGCACATCTGTCCCAACTCATTGCCTTGTGGGAGCCCAATCATGCTGGTGGAGAAGAAAGGCTGAACATGGTGACTCTTCATTGATTACCAAGCCCTAAATAAAATCATAGTCAGGAAACGATACCCAATTCCCAGAATCGATGATCTCCTTGATCAGCTCAAGGGGGCCTTTTACTTTAGTAAGATTGAACTGGAGTCTGGCTACCATTAGGTCCCCATAGAATAGGCAGATGTATGGAATACTACCTTCAAGTCAAAATAAGGTCTTTTTGAATGGTTGGTCATGCCCTTTGGTTTGAAAAATGCTCCAACAAATTTCATGAGGATGATGGATGATATCCTGCGACCTTTCACCAATACTTTTGTAGTGGTGTATCTGGATGACATCCTCATCTAAAACAATACTTGGGCGGAGCACTTGCAATGTATTCAAAAGGTTCTTCACACCCCGCGACAACACAAGCTATATGCCAACTTGGAAAAATGCTCCTTCGACACATACAAGGTCCAATACCTAGGCTACATCGTGGATCAACATGGTGTGCATGTGGATCCAACCAATATCCAGGTCATCCATGAGTAGTCGACGCCAACCACACTCATTGAGCTTCAAAGCTTCTTAGGCGTTGCGAATTTCTATCACAGGTTCGTGTTGGGATTCTCCCATATTGCACGGGGCCTCAGCCAAGTAACTGGGGGTAGTGGTAAGGAAAAATTTGTATGGGGCATGTCCTAACACCAAGCGTTCGATGATTTAAAAAAGTGCTTGTGCTCAGCCCCAATACTTTCATTACCGGACCTGCAACAACCCTTTGAGTTTGAGACAGATGCTTCAGACTGTGTTGTGGGTGTAGTTCTCACTCAACACGACCACCCCGTGGCCTATCATAGTGAGAGACTATCAGATGTTGTCTATAAGTACCCTACTTATGACAAATAAATGTACTCCATTGTGCAAGCCTGCCTCCAGTGGAGACATTACATTCTTAGGAAGGAGACAATCATCCACATAGATCATAAACCACTACAGTTCATGTAGACACAAGGCAAATTGCAGAATGACCGCCATCAGAACTATTCCATATACTTGCAGCAGTTCCACCTCAACATCAATTATAAAACAGGAAGTGCCAACCAAGTCACTGATTGCCTCAGCTGACCTCTAGTTGTGGCACTCACCATGGTCCTAGACTCTTGCGGCCACGAGACTTCCAGATGGCCCAATCTCTATGAGACAGACCTCGACTTCTCCACCACATACCAAATGTTGGGCGAAAACTCAGTTGTTGCTAATTTCCATCTTTAGGACGGGCTATTGTGTCGACTGGGCTTTCTCTGCATTCCATCAAGCAAGCGAGTGAAACTGATTTGGGAAGTCCACTATAGTGGGGAGGCATGACACTTCAGCATCGAAAAGACAGTGGCAGTGTTGCATAAACATTTATATTGGCCAAAACTTTGACAGGATGTAAGTAAGTATATTAGGTCATGCACTGCTTACGCTATTGCCAAACTGACCAGTAAGAAACAAGGCATGTACAATCCCCTTCCTACTCCTGACAGGCCATGGGAATCCATTTCAATGGAATACATGTTGGGCCTTTTTTCCACCAAGAGGGCAAATGATTGTGTCTTTGTTGTTGTTGATCGCTTTTCCAAGATGACGATCCTATCCACCTGCAAGAAGAGCATCACAACAAAGGCCACTGCCAAGCTCTTCTTTGAACGAGTTTGGTTACATTTTGGAATCCCACAAACCATTGTCCCATATTAGAACAATCAGTTCCTCATAATATTCTAGTCGACCCTCTGGTCACTGTTGGACACCAAGTCCACTGCCTTCCACCCTGAGACAGATGGCCAAACTGAGGTCGTCAATCGGATGATAATGCATATACTACACATGTAAAATTCCAAGCACCCCCTCACATGGGATGAGAGTCTTCCCTATGTTCAACATAACTACAACAGAGCCCTACATAGCTCAATCAGCCATAACTCCTTTCAGGTCGGGTTGGGATTCCAACCATTGGTTCCCATGGATGTTGCACTACCTCTTGCGGCCACCCCGACCGATTCATCACCTGCCCCAAATGAAGATGGCAAAGCTTCCCAGTTCATTGAGCGGGTCCAGGACAATCACCAACAGGTTCATGATATTTTACAGAAGTCCAATCCCAAGTACAAGCAGTGCCATGATCAACACCGGGTGCCACATAAGTTTTAGGTGGGAGACAAAGTGTGGTTACACTTGCAGAAAGAATGTTGTATCTATGTTATTGTATCTCAGTTATTCTTGTGTCTTTGTGTTAAGAATAATAATAATCTCTATTAATTTTCGTTCTGCTCATAAAATATAGATCAAACAACCCGCGCATCTGTCAATTGGGTAAAAACAATTAAGGCCTTGTCAGTTTAAGTAGTGATGAGCTCTGATATGTTTTGTTGCTTAGCCTAGGTGACAACAATATCCTTAGTTTTAGATGCAATAGTTGTCATCATGGCTAGGCGCTTGTCTAGAGGTAGAGATCTATTGTGCGACCTTGGCCTCGATTGCATGAACTCTATTATGGATAGTTGTTAATTCCAGGGGAGTCTATAAATGGGTCCACAAGGTGAAGCTATGATTGACCACCCCCAAGTCCTTTAACCTACACATGCCATCCAGGACGACTACTTCTGCTGCTGCAACTTCATTTGTAATTTTGTCTCCTCTTAGGTTAACTCTTGAATCCGAGTGCAGAGCTCTGTATTTTGAGATTCGAGGAGATGCATACGCTCGGTAAGCACCCTAAGTTTCTGAGGTGCTAGGATGTCAAATTGGACCTGTGCGTGATGACAAACTTGGACATAAGCTTTGTCTAGGGTAGTACAGACTTCAACGTGGCTGCCTATAGTGGCCTCATACTGGCCTTTTGTTTATGTATGCGCAACAACCTCAACAATATGCAAGTCCTGGAAGTATTGCTGAGCAACTTCAACTTCTCAGTGTGCACTGGATTATTGGTGCAATGAAGATTTGATATGTGCATGGCTAGAGACTTCTCGACAATAGAACCATTTATTGGACCATTTCGCACTTGCACGTGTCCATATTAACACTAGGGGGTTTAAGATCCAGGGTTCATCTAGAATGACCAAAAAAACCCCCAAGGCATCAACATATGAATCCTGATCCAAGGATGAAGAAGGTCTCACTCGAGACACCATGAGGATCACAAAGACCATCTAGTCTTGTGTCGGTGATGAAGGACTAGTTGCACAAAAATCTATCTGAGTTGGCATTCATATAATCCATAACAAAATACTTACTAACTAATAATATATAACCACAACACATTCATTCAATTGACACAGGATCAACACATCATAAGGGCAAAAATAATGCAATTTTATTATCTTCATTCAACCATTCACAGTTATACATTAATCAATTCCTTTATTGACAGCAACAAAGCCCTTCTCTTCTATGCATTTCCTCATTGTTACATTACATATCACCATGCACATCCCTTCATACTCTACCTATATGACCGACTCAGACTTACAACCATAGACATTACAAAAACATATGCTCAAAGCAATCTCAAGGACACTTTCTCACTAACTAACTTGATCATTGAGAAACCAACAACCTTTTCTTCGTTATCCTTGTTTCCTTTGATTTCCTTCTCTACTATGGCGCTAAGTCGCTTTTAGTTTTTCTCCACTCACTCTATTGACTACCAGTATCACACGCTTCTGTCACCTACATGCAATCCATGTAGCCTCTTTGGAATCGTGGCAATCTCAACTACCTTGCCAACTCATCTTCTTGTTGCTCCATGATCGCTCGTGTTGTCTGTAGTAATCATCGGGGGAAATTTCCTGAAGATTATTTTCTTGATCCCTACATGCATGCAATGTCTTCTTGGTTTCTGGTGCGCATCACAAAACTTAGGCCAACACGAATTGGAAGAATTAGAACTAGTGTGCATTTAACAAAACTTGATTTGGCGTGTTAGCACTCTGTAATTGGCCCAAGGCTGTGGAGGCAGTCACAGAGGCAACATCAAAACCACTTCGAGTCAAGTATCTAGCCCTCCAAGACTCAGAGAGGGATCTCTCTGTCAAATTTAGATTTGTTTAGAATAGGATATTAGGCTAGCTATGCAAAATAGGATATGTTCTTGGAGTTTTCTGGTTAAGATAACAAAATAGGACCATTGGGCTATGGGGTTTGTGTTATAAAGGTAAAGATAAAATAATAGATATAAAGATTATTTTCATAGGGTAGGATAATGTGACTATTGGATTCTTTAGAAAAAAAGTGATGGACAACAAAAAAAGACGAGATTATCAATTAAAGTAAAGAAGCAATTAATAATTTCTTTACTGTAACATCAGAGGATGAACATTTAGATCTTTAAAAGCTAGAAGTAGAGTCACAAAGGTAAATTGTCCTCTGTGAGGTGACAAGTGTCCTTCCCAATACCACTTTTCAGACCCCCCCTCTCCGTTAAAGTTCAAAAAGCACGGGGGGGTGGGGG
>ML803186.1:83134-101698 GCA_009831015.1 Picea engelmannii | reverse complement strand
TATAAGTATTATCCACTACAAGCCAACACCCTGCATTTTTGCAAAGTTCAGATATTCTCCGCAGAAGAGGATTATTATTGCATTTATAGTTGAATTCTTCGCTCATTTGTGGTTTTGGAAGTACTTCATGATTTCTGTATACGACGGAACATATATGTGTAATAGAATATGAATAGCACAGAAAGAATGCCATTTTCTTAACAAAAGACTTCAGGAGAGTAAACAATATCTTCAAGAACCAGCAAGAAAATGTTATAAATCCAGAGCCCAACATAGCTAACTGTCTGATCATATCCATATCATAACAATTTTTGAAATCATTGGGGGTAAATGAAAACTGACTTTGAAAACACAATCTATCCAGCATATCAGCTATAGGGTCATAAAATGCTTTAGATAATGATGGCATTGGCTCTACTGGTACTTCATGGCTTACATTGTGACTTTCAACTAGAATCTGACTGAGATTTCCCCTCAAAATTTGGAATGAATTAAAGCACAGAGGCAATGAATCAAGATGGATCAGCTCATCACCTATTTCGGGCTTCATGATTTCATCTGAGGTTTGACCTTCAAAGAGGCTCAAGGGCTGCACCTCTGGATCAATTTCTGCATCTCCCTTGTTTTCCTCAACTGATGCATTAGAACATTCCTCTTCCTTTCTATGTGCAATCTGCTTGTAATGTTTCCTTAGGAGCGAGGCAAAACATAAGGGCAGCCAATTTTCATTTTCTTGAATTTTTTTTGCATTTTGATCGTTGCTGACATAATTTCCATGTATAGATTGATTATTCTGCTGGGATTGCAAATGATCTTCTTCCTCCCAACAATATGTTGCTAATTTCTCTAGAAAATTCATCTTGATATCCTCCTCATCATACTGATCATGCTTGGGTGAATCATCCATGAATAAAATGTCATCCAACATGCACATCATATCAGCTGATGGGTCTTCAACAAGATGAGTTGGAGTTTCATCTTTGACTGTATTATGAATCGAATACATGAAATAATCCTTTGGTGGTTCATAATACAGAGGTTGGGCTGCAAAATGTTTGGGGACATTGATCCTTGTCTGTTCTGGCGCTAATGGAGCATAAGGTCTTTGAAGAACAAGCTCATCTTTCCTGCTAATCTTCTGCATCATCTCTTTTACAGTGTTTTCCAGAACATCTAGTTTCACTTCTGAGGATGTCATTCGTTCCTCTTCTAGTCTATCTTCCTCTTCTGCCCTTAATTTTTCCTTTCAGTTCAACAAGTTAGCTTCCACATCAACTGCAACCTTTTGCATTTCTTCAAGGCTTGCAGTGTTCCTTTCTCTTAATTGGAATGCCATCTCAGGATTGAAGGCATCTGGGTAATGCAAGTGAGCTGATCCTGGGGGTGGCCTTATATCAACAGGCATTGCATAATACACCTGGTTAAACCTTGCTAAAAATTGATGTACTGTTTCCCTTGGATGTCTTTTCAAATGGTCATACTCTTCTAGGATGAGAAAGACATTTCTCATGATCACCCATCGATCTAGGAAAACTTGCACAAATTGATGGAAATTGTTAATGCTTGCAACTGGGAGATTTTAAAACCAGTTCTTGACTTTACCTCCCAATGATAGGGAAAATATTCTGATGCAGACATCATCATCTTTTACCTCAAACAGATCAAGAAAATACTCAATACTTTGGATATGCTTTTCAGCAGTGATATTCACATTTTCTCCATCAAACCTGGGTAGATTATTGATGTAATTGATAGGGAGGTCATGGAGACTAGGAGGCAAATATAGAGGCTTGTATCGGTCTGGGATTTTCACAGGTATAGGAGGTAAAGCATGTGGCTTGTAGCTAACTGGAATTTCAACAATGGCAAGAGATAAAGCACGAGGCTCATGTATTACTGGGCTTTCTGCAAGTGCATGAGTATGCACATGATCTAAAATTGGGGATATGATCTCTTGAGACTCATCAATTAGTAGGTGGTCAATGCAATCTTCAGCAATGTACTTTTGATCAGGCTTAGAATAAGATAATACATAATTAAAAATAACACCAAAGATGTCTTGAATGTAATTTGGGCTTGAGTACCGGATCTTTCTTGGCTGCTTGGTCATGCTTCAGGTTCTTCCTCCAGTGGAGTCTTTGAGTTGGCACTATTTGGAGCTAATTGGAGTCGCCAGGTGAATGATCTCAACCTTCTTGTGTCTGGTCATTGTCCACCATCAGTGATCGGATCTGGAACTTTGAAGTGTACTACCGGGGAACGTTCCCTAGTGGAGTCACCATTCTGTTAGCACTATGTAATTTGCCCAAGGCTGTGGAGGCAGTCACAAAGGCAACATCAAAACCACTTCAAGTCACAGATATAGCCCTCCAAGACTTAGAGAGGGATCTCTCTGTCAAATTTAGATTTGTTTAGAATAGGATATTATGATAGATATGCAGAATAGGATATGTTCTTGGATTTTTCTGGTTGAGATAACAAAATAGGACCATTGGGCTATGGGGTTTGTGTTATAAAGGTAAAGATCAAAGAACACATATAAAGATTCTTTTCACAGGGCAGAATAATGCGACTATTGGATTCTTTATAAATAAAGTGATGGAAAGCAGAAAAAGATGAGATTATCAATTAAAGTAAAGAAGTAATTAATGATTTCTTTACTGTAACATCAGAGGATGAACATTTAGATCTTTAAAATCTAGAAACAAAGTACACAAAGATAAATCCTGCAACTTTAACTCCTTTTAAATGATAAGACCAAAAAACAAGATGATAACTAAGAGAGATAAACATTCAACGAAGAAGAGAAAAACTTCACCAACAGCTAACACACATGAATCTTGTGAAATGTCTCTTTGTATTACTGGAAGATCTCTTGATAAAAGTTACAGTGCTTACAGCTTGCTAGGGCCTAAAGATAAACAACCCTTTTACATTAAAATCACATCAATAAATAGGAGATATATCCCCTCAAGTTTAGGAAGTCAGATTCAACCACCTCGGCCAAAAATAACAACAAATCCCCAAAAATTTGGAACTGTCCGCCATGAAAGACGGGCCGAATTTCTGCAAAAAAGGGGTCCACTCGGACATCTGTTTCTCTTCAATACTGACATCTGGGAAAAAAATCAAGGAGGTTATTGTAGATGAGCATATGCTGGACAAAAACCTCTTTCCATTTCTTAAATTTCATCTCGAGCTCGCCGAAACAACTCCCGCAAAAAGAGCACTGAAACAGAAAGAATCGAAAATCCGAAAAATGAGTCTTAAATATAGCTTCGTTTCTCCCATATGGTGTCACCTGTGAAAAAACTGAGAGAGGTTTTTGTTCTTCAATCCATTAGGAAGAAAAATCTCTCTCATTTTTTCAAAATTCATTTTCGTTCACCCAGAATCTGCTTCGGAAGGCGACTGGTCAGAACTAGAAAAATGGCGGTTTTGAGTTTTTGGATGGGCGGTTTTGCATGGGGGAAGGTGGTATTCCAGACCTTCCCTGAGTTGGTAAGTGGTATTGGGAGGGGGTCGGGGGTCCGAAATCACATGGAGGTGACAAGTTTCCCTCCCAATACCACTTTTCGGATCCCCCCCCCCTCCGTTAAAGTTCGAAAAGCACGGGGGTTCCGAAATTTTTTATGTCCGTGGATTTGTTTTATTTGGGGATGTGTGCGTGAAGTTGTGGGTGTTAATGTGTGTTTTTATTAATGTTTTATTTGTTTTTTGTTTTTATTTATTTGTTTAGGTTTTGTTTTGTTTTTATATGATATGTTTTATTATATGTTTTTATTTAATTTGTTTTTTAATTAATTATTACATGTTTTATAATTTTTGTTTCTTTGTATAATTTCTAATTTTGTTTTGTGTTAATATTTTTATTATGTTTTTTATTATTTGATTAATGTCAATTCTAATAAATTAACCTAAACACTAATTTAATTTAAACTAAGTTAATTACTAATTAATAATTAATCTAATCATTATTTTATTATAAATTATCCTATTAAAACAACTTTATCAGGCTAACAAGCATTAGAAAATGCCATTAACCCTTTAATATTATTCATTTATTATCCTAAGTTTGTTTGTTCATGCAGGGACGAGTGGCGGGCGAGTTGTGGTCAATGGGACACATGGGCAAGGGAGTGAGGGTGCAGAGATGGATGAAGGATGCAGTAGGGTGATGAAGGATCGGGCGAAACAGATGGAGGGGAAAAAGGGGTCAACCGAGCCAGAAGCCTTCATCACGGGGGCAATGCCAAATCAACAGTAAAAGAATCGAGTTACTATAATTATAGGACCCCAACATGGCACACGTGCCTTCTGACACCCCTTGCACAACTGCTTGAGTGCGCACAAAACTAGAATAGGCGCACACGATTTCATTTGTGCGCACATGCAATATTAACCCAAAACTTTGGTGCCAACATTCATGTGCTAGAGGATTGCTCAAATATGATAGAAAAATGGTAGTCAAGGATGTGATAGAATAACATGATCTTGGCGAACTTTGAATATGATAGCAATGAGTTGGCATGACATCTATTCCTATGATTTAGATATCCAAGATGCATTCCAAGATTGGCAAGAGTGAAACCACAAGATTTCCTTTGGTTATCACTCTATGATCAAATTAGTGCATTGGATTGGTGTAGAGTTTAGAGACCCTCTCGTATTTGATGGCATTGGGGATGTTGGGGAGTTCATGGAAGACATGAGATTAATGATCCTCGAGGAATAACTAGTATATACATAGAGTTTTATCAATGAATGGATCAAGGAGGGATGTCTCAAGTAGTATTGGGTACATAAGTGTATACATACCTCGGGGCCCATCCTTGAGGCATGGTACTTGCACGAGGAAGTTCAATGTTAGATGTGTAAGAGGGAACTTCTCAAGCAAGGGTTATGTGCAACTTTCTTCTACCTTAGAAAGACTCTTGGCGTCACATCTGCTACCAAGTCTATTAAGTAATGTTTGTTTAATATGAAGATTGTCATAACAAGGATTTTGTATGTAAGGTGTATCAGTATAGATTCAACCCCTAAACTCTACTGAGAACTAGAGAGGTGAAAAAATCTCCTTTCAGTACTATGCTAAAGTGGATGTGATACCAAAAGAACACTACAATCAATAGAAGTTGCAACACTTGAAATTCAAGGAATTGGAAGGAGAAAGATCGGTCAAGGAAATAGCAAACAACTTGACTAGGAAAATATATAGGGAGCCATTGGATATTAGACATTTGAACATTGGATTTTAGGAAGAACCTTGTATGGTTTCTATGGGAGACTATTGGGATGATTGGACAATATTTGAGGTCTTTGTTATGTTCAAGGAATATTCAAACCTATTTCCTTAGAAC
The DNA here is from genome assembly GCA_009831015.1 of Picea engelmannii. Classification (NCBI taxonomy): domain Eukaryota; kingdom Viridiplantae; phylum Streptophyta; class Pinopsida; order Pinales; family Pinaceae; genus Picea; species Picea engelmannii. Next base: position 96,338 of record ML803186.1, on the reverse strand, counting down.
TTTATAGACATGGAGGGAATTAGGGGAGATCTTGGAGAGATGTGGATTTAGCTAAATATAGATGTTAAGATGATCAAAAGGAGGCCATATTAGTTGTAACATCCCCACTATAATCCCCAGTTTAATTAATGCTTAATGTAGATATATTAAGTGGCCACTACCAAGCGATGTAATATGAGAATTGTATTTCTGAATGTTAATAATAAAATGTGATTTCAGCTGCTAAGGGGACATGGATAGATATGGGGGATACATTAATCCACAAGAGAGGGAAGGGTCTAAGAGATTGCCTAAGAGGCGTCGAAGGGAGAATTACCCATGTATATTAATTCCACCCATTTTCCTAAATTTTCTATTGGTATATGAAATTTCTAATTTCTGATTGAGTGTTCCCAAAGCCAATCATTGAATACATGTAAGAGGGTGGGTGTGAGAAGTCACGTCCCATAGTTATTAGGCACATGGGGGCTGATTAAAATCAACTTGGGGAAGTGTGTGAGTCAAGAAAGGCAAGCCAAAGGGATGAAATTCGTATGGACGGAGAGAACAATTTTTTTTAGAGAGTTAATGTTTTGCATGAACAACAAGTACAGAGCAAGAGAGGGAGCTTGGAGCTGGAGCATCCATGGAGGAAAAATTATAGAGAATTCTAGAGCATATCTAGAGCATTTGGAGTTGAATGCTGAAGAGATAGGTTATCAGGCCTGAAGAGTGAACTCATGTGTGAGTTGCACTAAAACAACAAGTGTTTGTTGGTAGTTTTCTTGGTAGCAATATCCCTTGAGTTCCCAGCTGAGAGATTCCTGGTTACCTATGCCAGAGAGACCCTAATAAACAAATGGGATGCGTGAGGGATTGAGATCAATGAAGGGGTACATTCCTTGGGTTGGGCAGGTCGAGAGGAAGAGAGCTGGTAGAAAATCAGGATAATTGTAGGAGAATATCAATGAGTTGTGAGTTTTCTGAGTTATGAGTGGACAATGAGAGGCCACCCTCTTTTGTAGATTACTAGCCTCAACTCAGGGGTGACTTGTTGTTGATATTTGGAACAAAACGTCTATGGGTGGGTGGAACGTATGTCACAGGCAACTGGTTACACAACATAATTAAAAGATAAGTGTTTTATCTTGTTGTTGTGTTATTTATAAGTTAAATTGATGTGCATGCACTATGTGTATGAGACTGATCTATGTGTTGTTGTAATGGACTTTATTAGTTGCAATTCATGTCTATTCTAGTATGTTGTAGATGCATTTAAATATCGGTAATGGTCAATAGCTAAATGTGGTTGTAATTCATAGTTGTAAGCAACAAGAAATTAATTAGATAACATAAAATTTTAATTTATGAGTATTTTTCACCTTAACGTTCCTCAGGTGGGTTGGGGGACGTTGCATTATCTAAACCTCATAATAAAGGAAAAGGTCAAAGAGGAGATTAACAAGATTCTTGTAGTAGGATTAATATTTGTTGTGGAAGAATCAAGCTAGATCAGTCCAATAGCGATCCAAGACAAAAAGTTGGGAGGTAGGGGTATCAGAGTTTGCATGGACTTTTGGGTTATGAATGTATCTTGAATTTACAACCCCTTTCCCACCTCCTTTAGTGATGAGGTACTAGATCATGTGGTTGGGAAGGAGACCTATTCATTCATTGATGGGTTCTCAAGGTACCATTAGGTTCAGACAGTGGAAAAGGACAAAAAGAAAATGACTTTAACAACATAATGGAGATCCTTTGACTACAACATCATGCCTTTTGGATTTATGAATGCCTAACAATGTTTTCCATATTGTTGTACTTGATTTTTGCATCTACATTCATAATTTCTTGGAATTGTATCTAGATAACTGGACTATTTACAATTTATTGAAAGATCATGTTGTGATGTTCTAACTCATGTTTGAGAGGTGTCATCACCCGTAGTTATCCTTGAACATGAAGAAATGCATTTTATGCACACCCTTTGGCACATTGTTGGGTCATATTGTATACAAGGATGGTGTTCTAGTGGATCCGACAAAGGTTGCAACTATTGTTAACATGGAGGCCTTGGAAAATGTCCACATGTTGTGATTGACTCTTGGACACATGTGGTACTATAAGAGGTTCATCTATGGGTATGCTTCAATAACTACATCTATGAGAATACCATTGAAGAAATCATAAGAGTTTGCATGTACCAAAGAGTGTCAAGCCACTTTGGTTATTCTCAAGGGAAAATTGGCGAGTACCCCAAACCTTGTCTTTTCAAATTGGACTTTAGAGTTTCATGTGGATGTAGATGAGTCAGGCATTTCTCTAAGTGTGATATAGAGGAAAACACAAGTAAACAACCATAGAGAGAGAAGAGTTGGCAATGGTTTACTTCTTGTAGAAGTTTAGGCACAATATACTTGGTGGGAATTTTAAGTTTCTCACGAACCACTCGACATTGAAATTATTTGGTGAACAAATCAGTTTTGGAAAGTTGCATATGTAGATGGTTTCTGCTATATTATGAGTTTGATTTTGAAGTAATCATGAAGTTAGAGAGAAATAATGTTGGCCAAGACCATTTGTCAAGGATAGAGATGGGAGAAACAAAGGGATCAATAGATGATTAGTTTTTAGACATGGATTTATTCATGATTTATTCCAAGTAGAAGTTGTACCAAATTACTTAGAGGATACCACTGTATTTCTAACAACTAGATTTACACCCTAGGGATACATTGTAGTGAAAAGAAAACAATTGGTTGTAGTGTTGTGGATTATCAGTTGATCTTGATACAACTATATAAGTTGGGCATTGGTGGGATAATTAGGTTTTTCATAATAGATCATGAATGCCTTGGTATATTGTGGGAGCATTATAGCAGGGTGGTAAGAGGCCACTATGGGAGGGAAGCAACAACTCAAAAGGTGTTACATGCAAGAATGCGGTGGCCCACTATCTCCAAGGATGCCAAAGACTATGCTAGATCTTTTGATGTATGTTAAAGAGTCCTTCCACTTTCCAAACAAAATGAGATGCCCCTCCACCTAGTAGTTGCATTGAAATCCTTTGAGAAATGGGTAGTTTACTTCATCAGTCCCATAAATCCACCCATTAGGCACTTGGGTGTGTGCTACACCATCACCACCACTGACACTCAGTGGGTAGAGGAAACACCTACACATAACTTCACTAGTCAAATTGCTACAAGATTTATATTTGAGAATATCGTCTCTAGGTTTATGTGTCCAAAAAATTTAATGACAGAGAAAGGGTGACACTTCACGAGCTATGAAATCAAGAGTCTGACTCAAGATTTCATAAAGCATCATCATATTGGTAGTCCCTAACACCCATAAGTGAATGGGCTAGTGAAGGCGTTTAACAAAATCCTAGAATGGGGCTTAACCAAGGTTTGTGTTGTCAATCATGATGACTAGGATGAAAGGGTATAAAATATGCTTTGGGAATACAAGATGATGCCAAATAAGTTGACTAAGCACATACCATTTAGTCCAGTGTATGGAACGATAGTAGTGGTGCTTGCAAAATTTGTGATACCCAACCTTTTCATTGCCAAAACAACTATAATGTTAGAAGAGGTATCTATCCAAAGTTGCATGAAAAAAATCATGGGATTAGAAGGGGACCACTTCCTATTGCAGTGCCACCAGACAGTTGAGAAGGCATAGCAAAAGGCATGGCATGATCACCATATAAAAAATAAGAGTTTTGGGAAAGGCGATTACTATTGCTCTACAATAATAAATACCTCAAGCATCCTAACAAGTTGAAGATGCATTGGCTATAATTTTTTTTAGATGTGGATATCTATGAATTAAGAATGGTAAATTTGGATTATCTTGATGGAACACTTTGGGAGGAGTGGGTAAATGGAACCCACTTTAAACTATTCACCCCTCCATTTGTTTAAGTTGTGTGACTCCCATCAAAGGAGTACTATATATTATTGTTGCCTATGTTTTTTTTATTATCATTAAGTCAATTCAATAAGGTTTGGCCTTACAGATAAGCTAGGTAATCCAATTGCATCAATTGAATAAGACTTAACTAAGTGGTTGAGAACGTCTTTAGTCAATCTGGTTGATAGTCAGTCTATGTGAGTGGAAAATTTTAAATCTAAAGCCATGTTTTTTCTAGTCACACACCACCTCTGTGGTCCATTTGGGGGGAGGATTCTCTTTCTAAACCATCAAACTTAGTAAAGAAACCATTGTAGTACAAAGTCTCTAGGTTGTGTCATTGATTTGTATTGTTGTAGTGTTATCAGATACAAATCCAACAATGAAGTTGGTTACGTTGATATCTATCGAGTGCAATTTCCATATTAATAGACTCATAAATGTGGAAATGATGTGAGTCGAGTTAATGGGTACATTGTAGGATTTATTTGACAATTTGATGGATTACGTCATGGTATGATTCTATCAAGTTATAGAAATATATGGTGGCACTGTGATATGGCCACAAATTCCATCCAATATGATCACAATTCAAATTTATGGTGATTAGAATTTCACCATTCAATGAAATTTTATATATAAGCTAATTTCACTAACCTATTAAGTCATTCTGTAGATTGAAGAGTTGAGAAACAACTAAGTGTTCGAAATCTAGTGAGAACAAGTTGTTTCCATATATGCTAAAGTGCAAACCAGTAAGTAAGAGTTCAACATATAATTTAGGGATTACAGATCACATGTATAAGAAGAGAATTGAGAGTAGAGAATATGGGAAAGGTGAATATTCTCACCATGTTGGAGCAGAAGGAGGCTATGTAAGATTATCCCATCAAACCTAAAGTCCTTTAGCGTGGGGATTTAAAAATAAAACTAGAGTATGCACCAATAGTAAGCATTACTTCATGGATGAAGATTTGTTCATGAACCTCCAATAGACATATTATAGTCACGAGGTCCATCGTATTAACAGGAGGATGGACATTTTTTATGAAGTTCAAATGTCACTGGTTTCCTCCCTTCTAAACTTGTCGAGTGTCTCGACCTTCGGTTCGTCACAACTTGTGCAATTCTGTATAAAGTTCTTAATGAGTAGATTCCATTGAGGTAAGCTCTAGATAGACCAACCCTACCCTTTCTCCCTTGAGCATGTTTGAGACCTCACAAAGATTTCTATTGATGGGCCGAAAGTCGATACAACCTTTTAGCTACATAAAATAAGAAAGAAAGGGGGATAAGAATATTTGTATAAATGGCATGGGACATACAAAGGACATAAATTGGAAAATATTACCTCTATCATATCCATACCTTTTAGGATGACAACCTAAATACCTGCATGTTGGGTCACGAGGAAGTGGAAGAAGGGTGAGTGTAACTCACACATTATTTTAAATGTAGAGGCTTATTCTAAAGGTAGATGCCTCAACTAGTGTTAGTTCTTTCTTAATTAATTCATAGAGGCCATCACTAAAGACCCTACAAAAACATTGGTCTTCAACTACAAAAATTTTCTACTTGCATTTGTTATGTTCAATTGAGAAGTGTTGAAAGGCCACAATCTCCTTCATCCAGAAAGGGGCTTGATTTCAATAACGTTCAAGCCATAGAGGGAAAGGAAAGAGATTGATAACATGGAATTAAATGATAGGGCATTCATTGCTTGGTACAAAATAGTGGTGGAGGTTTCCAAATATCAGCTTCGATTCCCCACCAAAATTATGAATCATTATTAATAATGTTTAAAGTTTGAATCAATTAGGGACAATAGTTGCATTGAGCCAGTCACAAAAGGTGTGGAGAGGATTGAAGTAAATCCTATACCTTTCATCCTCATGATGACCGTTGTTAGAGAAGAGATAGAAATTTGGTTGGGAGTCACAACCAACGTGATAGAATAAGGGAGTTTCTTCCTATTTTTGAAGAAGAAGCTACATGAAACAAATGAGGAATTTGTTCAAGTTCCTATTATATACAATGATCTTCTTTCTCTATAACCAACACCACTATGACTGAACAAAATGAAAGAAGTGAAATTGTGACGACCATCAAGTCCAGTAACAAAGAAGAACCCAACTTTTAGGGTTGTTAGTATAGTAAAGTCGCTCTTTCCCATGCCCCAAATAGTCACGATAGTTAAATATTTGTGGATTGGCGATGATGTATGAGTCACATACCCGGTGCAAATGTTAACCCAAATGCCTTTGAAGAAGCCTCTTACACATTCACCCCATGCCATGACTTTAAATGTGTTGAACCTGCACAAAATTGATCTAGCTAGCAAATGACATACATAATTTGCAGAGAAAATATGAGAAAAGAGAAGCACGAGAGAAAGAATGGAAGAATTCTCATTAACCAAATGAATTAATGACAATTTACACATGATATACCCTACATAACTCAACTAATGCGCACTGGAGGAGAATCCAATGCCCCATAGTGGTGGTCTAGAGTGATCTGGACATACACCAGTAGTTATGGGAGTAAACTGCCACCTAGCTAATTTAACTAGCCTCTTAGTCTTCAGTTAACTGACTGAAACATAGTGAAGTGAGAAGGAGATCATGGAATCATGAGTAATGTGATAGTCTGGTGATAATCCCAAGGATAATGCTTATTAGTTGGTGATGATCCCAATGTTGCATGGTGACTGATCAAACTGAAGTGTGAATTGAAGAGAATATTCTCCCTAAACTATAGGAGACTGAATAATGACTAATAAACATAGGGAAAACATTAGGAAAAAGAAATCCTAGGTGTGTGTGAAGTATCTCCAACACCCCCCCTGAACATCACTATGGTGAAAATAAAGAATGGGTCCTGACAACGAAGCCATATTAGGTACCCAAATACAAAATATACACTGAAATAAAAGAGAAAAGAGGGAAAACTTCATGGGAAACCCCACCCCTCAAAGTACAATGTACGTAAAATAGAAGAACCAATAATTGCTAGGGAAATGTGTCCTTCACTCCAAGACGACTACGCAAAGAATGGAACTTCTGCTTTGTGAAGGTCTTGGTGAAGATGTCCGTAGTTTGTTCTGTTGAAGCACATAATTGCAGGTTGATGATCCCCTCGTGTACTAAGTCCTATATGTAGTGCATGTGGATCTCAATGTGCTTTGTCCGCTGCCTTTGAACTGGATCTCTACAAAACTTCGGTGTGTTCTAGTTGTCACACCAGATGAGGATCGACCGATGAAACTAATGGTGCCCTGTATGTGTCGAAGGATATGCTTTGCAACCTTCTAATGTAGCTCATGTGGATCCTGCATGAACCTGAAGACTGCTCCAACTGCATAGGAGAGGTGTGGTCTAGAGTGTGTGAGATACAACAAGCTCCCCACTAGTTTTCTCTACAGTGTGCTATCCACTAGTGGATTGTCCCCGCCATCCTCAAGTATGATTCCTAATAAGAAAGTAGTCAGGGTAGACTTACAGTCTGTCATGTGAAATCTCTTAAGAAGATCTCGTGCATACTTGGCCTGAGACAGTTTGATTCATGATGCATCTTGATTGATCTCGAGTCCAAGGAAGAAATGTAGCAGACCCAAGTTCGCCATCAAGAACTTGTCATGCATAATTCTTTTGAATGCAACAATCGCTGAAGTCAAGCAACTAGTAATCAACAAATCATCAACATACAGAACTAGGAGTAGAAGTGAATCAGTCATATTGAGCATGTAAACATTCGGGTCTAACTTACAACGTACAAAGTTCTGTGACAATAGGTAGGAGCCCATCTTGGCATACCATGCCCTCGAGGCCTACTTGAGGCCATAAAGAGACTTCTTCAGTCGACAAACCAAGGATGAATTCTGCACAAATCCCTGGGGTTTCTCCATATATATCTCCTCATAGAGATTGTCGTGAATAAATGCAATCTTCACGTCCATCTGATGGACTTCCCATCCCTTGGTTGTCGCAATGGCAAGTACCAAACATATGGAATCCATCTTTGCTACTGGAGCGAAGGTCTCATCATAGTCAATGTCATGCACCTGCTGAAAGCCTTTGGCAACTAGCCTAGATTTGTATCTACTAACCTGTCCATCCACTGTTCTCTTGGTCCTGTAGACCCATATGCACCTGACAAGTTTCCTTCCTGAAGGAAGGGGAACCAGATCCCAAGTCTGGTTCTTGAGGAGGGAGTTGTACTCCTCCTGCATGGTGGATTCCCAAAAGGGATTTCCAGCAGCCTCGTTGTATGACTATGGATCTGAAGACTGAACCAAGAAAATATTTCTGGGTGGCATCGGTTACGTGGCAGTGAGTGCAAGAGGAGGCTCCTCGAAATCAGATCAAGTCCTCCTAGTATTAGTTGGATCCCCAACAAGATCTCTTGCTTCTTGAAGAGTAGTCTTGGCTCACTTGGGCCTCTGATCTAGCTCTGCATCTGCATCTGCATGCATTGACTCTGCGTCTGACTGTACGAACTCCGTATCTGGTTCATCTGAATCCTCTTAATCAAAACTCTCATCTGAAGAAGAGTCATCATGTGCATCCTCATCATCTCTGACAGGTGGAAGAGCAAAAGTGTCCGCATGCGACTACTGAGGTACATGCAAGACACTTTTTGGAATTGGACACTTCACTCAATGATGAGTCGGTCCAAGGAAATATCAATGAGTTTGTATCCCTTCACACTGTCAGGGTATCCAACAAAGATACACTCTGTGCTCTGTGGATCAAGTGCCTTCCTCTTCTTAGAGGGAATCCTGGCCCATGCACATGAACCAAAAATACAGAAGTGGGTCACATTCAGTTCGAGGCCACTCCAAGCCTCATAGAGGGTCTTATCCTTGACAGATAATGCTTCTATCTGTTTTGGATGTAGGTTGCACAATTTAGTGCTTCAGCCCATAATCTCTGTGGAAGTGACTTTGCATGTAGCATGCAAGATGCCATCTCTTTTAGAGATCTATTTTTCCGCTCAATAACTCTTTTTTGCTGTGGAGTATAAGGAATTGTGTGTTGCAAATGAATCCTGGCCTCATGACAAAGATTTTGTATCTCATGGTTGACATACTCTCCCTTGTTATCTATTCATAGGAATTTGATTTTCTTTCCTCACCGTGTCTCAATAAGGGATTTGAAATCTTTGAGGTGTTGAAAGACCTCTGATTTTTTCCGGAGAAAGAAAACCCATGTGAAGCGTGAGAAAACGTCAACAAAAATGACCACATACTTTGGTTTACTATTTGATGGATGCAGAAAAGGGCCCATGAGGTCACTATGGATCATATCTAAAGGAGATGAGGCCTTCTGAGTCTTTCCTTTGTCAAATTTCTATTGAGGGTGTTTTCCAAGAACACATCCCTCACAAATTCCTTTGGAGAAGTGGATGTCAGGTAAACATCAACCATTCACTGCTTGCTAAGCTGTTGCATATATCTGAAATTTAAATTCCTGAACCTTTAGTGCCATATCCTACTACTTTCATCAGCATGGGTAAGCAGTAATGCAAAATCTGGTTCAATAAATTCAGAAAACGTGTAGAGTCTAGATTGATGATTTACCTCACTTGTAGCAACCCTGGAATTGGTTTGCATGTCATAAATATCCACTGCATCAGGTGTGAATATGATTCTCTTTCCAATGCAAGAGTTTTTCATCTGATACATGGAGAGAATATTGACAGAAAGTTTGGGAACATGTAGCACATTCTCAAAGCTTCCGTTTGTGAGTTCAATTCTTCCTTTTCCGGTGACCTCGACTAGAGAGTTGTTCCCCATCAAAATAGGAGGAACTTTGCATGCATCCAATGAAGAATAGAATTCTTTTGTGGCTTCCATGTGGTGTGATTCACTTGAATCTATGATCCAAGCATCAAGAGAGCATTTGATGGCAATCAAAGCATGGCTAGAATTTCCTTTCTTGGGATTCTGATCTTCTGGCTTCTTCTTCTTGGAACCCTCAGGGATGCAATCTCCAAGGTTGTTTTACTGAAGTATTTGGGGCATTTGATCTATCTGTTTATGAATACATGCAGATTATGGATGGAATCCTTTATGGCAATAAGTGCATTTCTCCCCTTTTCACCTTTGGATTCGGAGGCATCGTTGAAGGGTTTTGAGTACCCTTCCTTATTTGTATTTTCTTGTGATTTCCTTTTGTATTTTTATTTATATTTCTAATATTGATGGCCACTACCATCTTTCACAGTAAGTGCATGCGCCTTCGGGTCTTTGATTTTTCCCATATTGATGAGCTTGTTTTGCTCTTATGTCAGAGACTCAATAAAGGCCTCAAGAGAGGCCATTGTCCAGGTGGCTCTAGAGGCGAGCCTAGCTTAATGAAATGTAGATACAAACATTGAGTATTCCAGACCAAGTTTGGAGATAATGGTAAGAACCATTTATTTCTCCTCCTTAGATTTATCAACGTCGCAGACCTTGAGTTGCAACAACAAATCCTTATATTTGGTAAATAAATCTTGGAGATTGTCGAAGGTTTTTAGATCCAAAGTGAGCAATTCCACCTCGAGCATGTGTCCCGTCATCTCGTCATGTTTGCAAAAAATCCCTTCCATGGTGGTCCGGGCTTCATTGGGGGTTTTACAAGAGGATATGTGAAAGAGGAGTTCATGAGAAATGAGACTGCAAATAGTTCCAAACGCTTCATCCATTTGATTTAGATACTTGGATTTTTCTATGGATGATGTTGGTTTCGTTTCCGTGTTCATGGTTAACCTGTATAATCCTCTACCTATAAGATGCATTATCGTCTTCTCCTTCCATGCAAAGAAATTGTATGGTGTAAGAATTAATTCTTTTGGAAATTCAATTTTTTTGTTGTCTTCAATCTTCGGTACCTACAAAAATAATTTGGTGTGTCTTTTCCCTAACAGTCTGTCGGTTCTCATACCATGTAAATGTGTTGAACCTGCACATAATTTATCTAGCTAGCAAATGACATACACAATTTGCAGAGAAAATATGAGAAAAGAGAAGCAAGAGAGAAAGAATGGAAGAATCCTCATTAACCAAATGAATGAATGATAATTTACACATGATATACTCTATATAACTCAACTAATGCACATTGGAGGAGAAGACAATCCACCATAGTGGTGGGCTAGAGTGATATGGACACACACCAGCAGTTATGAGAGTAAACTGCCACCTAGTTTAGTCTCTCGGGAAGTTACGGAAGTGAACTGCCACCTAGTCTGAGTTAACTAGTCTCTCAGTCTTCAGTTAACTGACTGAAACATAGTGAAGTGAGGAGGATATCAGGCAATCATGAGTAATTTTCTAGTCTGGTGATAATACCAAGGATAATGCGCATTATTTGGTGATGATCCTAATGTTGCATGGTGATGATCAAAATGTGGCATCTAGACTCCACTCAATTGATCAAACTGAAGTGTGAACTGAAGAGAATATTCTCCTAGAGGAATATTCTCCCTAAACTATAGGAGACTTAATAATGACTAATAAACATAAGTAAAACCTTAGGAAAAAAAATCCTAGGTGTGTGTGAAGTATCTCTAGCAATGACCCATTGGCCAATCATAGAAACACATAATATGGCATCGACAATGGAAGACATTCATGCATGGACTTCACAAGCAAAAGGAAACATTCAACAATAGCCAACTATGGTAAGATTTGAGATGATACCACTTATCCCTTTCTTAACAATTTTTTCGTAGGTCAAAAAAGAACTACCACCCAAGCTCATAGTCGATTTCCTAGATGACAAGGAACCCAATCCTTCGATCGATATGACTACCATTGAGATGGATCCTTGGGACACAGTTGAGGGTTAGGAGATATAGGGTGGGAAAGAGGATGGTCATGACCAAGAGAAATGAACTCAAGAAATCTCAAGCAATCAAGCTTGACCCATTCCTACATCCATTGGTGGAGATGATAGAGACCCAAAGGAAAACATGCAACAAGATAAAGACCCAATTGGTGTGCCTAACCAACAAAAATAACAATAAAAAAGGAAGAAGAAAAATATGAGTAGATTCCTCCAAAACAAGGGTAGACTTCAAATTAGTTGCCCCTATTCCATCACAACAAATGGACAACCCATCTAGGGATGCAATTATTCATTTGGATCATACAATATCCTTATAGATGATTACTCGAATCACCTAGATTAATTGAGAGTATCAAATGGAATTGAATCAATCCTTCTAACAAAGTTTTGATATTGTACAGTGCATCACTCTATATGTATAGGAAAAGGTCAAGAATGTTATCATTTTCCTCAGTGAAATAATAAATCAAGAGTACATTGAGGTGCATAGTCACATGGATCTGTTAGCACTCAATGAGCAATCCTTGGCCTGAATGGACCCAATGACACCACTCCATTCATAGGTGTCATGGCCACCAGACGTTGGGCATGTCCCCACTCAAGACTTGAGCCGACATCACTACATTTTTGGGAATGAATTAGGCCACTGCCTTCTCTAGGCTAAAAGAGACACCAACTAGCTCCACACAGAAAACATGCAATTGCAGGTGCAACTGGATGACATAAAGCATAAGTGTGATGCATTGCATCATGACAAAGAGACAATGGTAGATGAAATCACTTTAACGACTTGATTCCTACACATGTCACCAACACTAATCAAAAGCTCTAGATATCTTAGAACTTGCACCTAAAGACCCCTTATCGGGGATGGTATATGTTGGTCACTATAATTGCTTAATTAATTTTAAACAACCAAGTGAAACATAAATTATCAACCCAGGGAAGTCTTTTGTTTCAAAGATAGCCACGCACAGTATATGCTCAATTCCAAAAGCAACTTAGTGTTGTAGTAAAGAAATCTATACTAATTATACTTGCTTTGAATGAACTGAAGCTCTGAATTAAATCACAGGAAAGTAACCTCCCTATTGCAATTCCTTGAAGATCAATCTAATAATCCTGGATTGCATTAAAATAACACTTGCAATGGAAAGAACAACTATTCTGCAATCAGAGAACAGGACCCGTACTCTCAAACAAAGACTTCAGCATTAACACTCTTTTCATGAAATCAATAATGCAGAAAACAATTAACTCTATCTAACAGAAAACAATGCACTTAGTTCCTTTCTGTCTAAGCAGGAGCCTGGAGCCTTACTTCTGTTTTAGCACACTTGTGAGGTTGAGGTCTACAGAGAACAGGGCAGTCTGATTCCTTTCTTTCTGAGCAGGGATCTCTAACCCAGTTTCTGGCTAACACCAAGGAAAGTCTACAGAGAACATGATGTTTTGGTTCTTTCCTTTCT
>ML803185.1:401475-416745 GCA_009831015.1 Picea engelmannii | reverse complement strand
GTGCCACGAACCACATGTAAAAAAAAAGAAATGAATCCAATGAATCTCTCTAATTCATGAAAATTTACAGTATCGATAGCCCCACAGGCTCATCAAAAAGAGAAAAATCCTCTTTACTATTTAATTTTCTCCAACCCCCTCCCTTTTTTCTAAATCCTCAGTTGCTTCTTTTAAAGTTCTTGAATTCTATTCTGATGCCTTAAAATTTTATATCGCCAGATATAAATCAATTTCTGCAAGTTTCTTTACAGCAGTTTCATAGGACAAAATAGCTTATTTAACTACCATATCTTATGAAGCTTGTTGTAAATAAACTAATAAGAATCGATCTAAATGCTCAATATGAGCCAATATTGTAGAAACCACTTCATATAAATAGAACAAATTGATAATGATTAATCATGCAAATGTCCATTTGCATGATTAACACATAACAATAAAATCTTGGAGCGAATCTAATAGAAAGACTGTAAATTCGATCTTCTATGGGTGACAAGACCTTCATATGATTTGACTTGATAACTAAACTGGAGATCGAACTAAAACTTTTGTTGATGACAAAGACTTCAACTACTGTGAGTTTGGCGTAATAATTCTTCATGATTTCATTAGAATGTGTCAACTTATATTTGGTTGCAAAGTGAACCTTTTAATGATGAAAACATGTAGAAATGAGTGCTAAGTTGAACTCGTCGTACTCTCCATGTGCATACATCTAACCATACACGTATTTTCATTTCGATGAACTGGCATTATAGCTTTACGCAACTTGGCAGATTCTTTTATACCTTTTCTGCCATTCCACGTGTCATATTCTTAATTACAAAAAGTTTTTTGCATGAGGGGTCATTCGTGGTTTCGGAAACCACTGAGGGAGGGGTCGTGGTGGCCTATATGATTTCCACGTCGCACAAGCCAAAACCGTTTTATATCACCACGAGGGTGGGGGGTCCCCTTTTTATTAAACATCGTAAAGTCGAGGGAGGGGGAGCGATTCGTTGTGGATCATCGACTTATGATCGCATGCAATTAACTTGCTTGAAACCCAAACTTTATTGATAAATAAATGTCATTCGATATAAATATGAAATACAAAAAATTTTAAACTAAAATTATTTAAAACTAAATTAATACGAAACTTTAATAAAATAAACTAAAATTAAAGTTTATTTCACTATTATTTACAAAATATTCTAATAAAAAACCTATTATTAAATAAACTATATTTTAATACAATTTAATTAACTAATTAATACCTATTTAGAATTAAGTAACATAAAATTTTATTTCTGTATTCAAATTTCAGATAATGTTACAACATTGGGCTCCAATTGGGGATGGTGTCTCCCTGCGAGGCACTAAAGAATTGTAGACCAAGTGCCTTCATTATTAGGTATGGATTCATTATTCTGAAAAGAAAACTAATTCTAAAACACTTCTAGTAAATGCCAATTTCTCTTTTAAACATATCAATTGATCTGAAAATAGGGGGCTGACTTGTTTTGTTATGCAAGCACCCTCTACTCCATTAAAATAAACTTCAGGACCTTGCTCAATGTCTTAGTTGTGCAAGAGAAATTATGTGTCAAGTTTATGCACCTTTTAGGTGTTTATGTGTGAGGTTTTTTAAAAGGTTAAATATGTTGTTTAAACAAATACAACAACAAATATAAGTTGCAGCAAGTAATAACCAACAAACACTCACAACAGAAACAAGATGATAAAAGAGTTCACCCCCAACCGGACTACATCTCCTTGAGCCTCCATCAATGGACTAGGCTCTCTGGGATTAGTTTGTCAAAGATTATTTTACAAGCTGCTTCTCAACTCCAATGGATTTACTGATTGTACCATTGGGTTCATAATACATAAAAACCCCAAAAATGTCTATTAGAGCTCTGAAAACGAACCATGGCTCATCCGGGCATGACCTCTTCTACTGGTGGCCTTGAGCTTCCCCGAGCTTCCTTGTGGAAAAAACACCTGTAAAAGTCCTCAAATGCCTCTGAAACCTATCCCAATGTGTTCAGAGCATAACAATTAGTCAAAAATGACTATTCAATCAAAAAAAATAGACTTGGGCTCATCTGAGCATGACCTCCATCAATGGTGGCCCTAAGCTCCCTGGAGCTCCTGAAACTTCAATGGTATAAACCCTACAATAGAAGTCTCCAAATGCCTTTGAAAACTATGCCAATGGATTCAGAACATCCCAAAACCCCTAGCTGGGCTTTTTCGGCACCTCATTTGGCCAAAAAATGAAGAAGATAGGCCTCCTGCCATTTTCCTCCTTCAAGCTTGTTGTCTCTAGTTCGCCAATTTTCACTCCTGTGTGAGTAACCTGGCTTCTGGGAATTTCCTCCTTCAAGCTTGTTGTCTCTAGTTCGCCAAATTGTCGCACCGTTAACGGAATTAGGCCCCCCAAAATCGGAGGTGTTGGGCGCATGGGGGCCATATGGCCACGTCCCAGTGCAAAGTTAGGCCCTCGTTGCAAGATTCATTGTGTGCGCGAAAAGTGTCAAGCGCATAAAGAACTGACTGTTTGAAAAACCCCGCGCATATACTCCGTTGTGGTGTGGTTGTATGGGAATGAGTGTTAAAATCGAGGGCTGGGGATAAGCCCCAACCCGGACGTGCCTGAAATACACCAAACTTTAACTTTAAATTAAAGTGTCCACACATATATAACAAGGAACATATGGTGGTGCACCAGATGGGTGGCCTTTGCCAAAGCTCTTGCATAGTATATGGAGGTTTGGGGTTCGAATCCCACGGACTCCATAAAATTTTACCATATCAAAACAGGGTTTAAATTTAAATAAAATTTGAAAGGTATATGGTCAAGAAACATTTGGGTGGTGCGTTGGCAAGGTGGCCTTTTCTAAAACATTTGAATGGTGGAGTAGGTCTGGGGTTTGATCCCCATGGACTCCATAAAATTTTACCCTACTGCATGGTGCCACATGGCAGCCCATGCCTAGGCCACGTGGCACCACCCTATTGGCCCATCAACATTCCACGTGTCCAAATCTAATTCATCCACTTCTGCCAAATCAACGCTTGACACGTCATCTACCAACTCAGCTCTTGCCACGTCAGCATCATGCTAGGTCACCTTCCACGTGTGAGTCGTACCTTGTCATGTCAACATGTACGAACTATACAGTCAACATTTTTTTTGCCTGTTTGGCCAATCGAATAGAACATGATATATCACTCATCCGATTTCCGTTTGACCCCGTTCGAAGTGTGTTGGGTTCCTGACAATGAGGTCTACGCACCTGTACGTTTTGAAGCGATTCTGAACACTTACATTTTTGGGCTAAATTTTGACCCTTGGTCTAGATTCTGATCACACCTTCCCACTGAAAGGCTTTTGGACCCACAAAAGTTGATGATTATCTGCCTGAGCTTCAATACTCTTATGCTTCCAATTTTTATCAATTGATTCTACTTGAAAAGTCTTTTTGACAATCACCTGGGTACCTTGACATGCCTTGCACTGCAACTGGCTATGTCCCTCAACCACTGTTCTCTGGTTGTTGCTAACCCACTGTTCTCTTTGTGCTTGGAAATATGTCAGCCTTCCCACTAAGAATTAAGTCCCTCTTGTGAACTCTTTTGCGCCAACACAATGCGCTCTACAATGGTTGCAAAAAGTTTTCCTGCGACATCTTGTCACAAACCAAGAAAAACCATCAATCTTGAAAACAAACTTTATACAAGATTGAAAATGATGCCAACAAAGTTTTTTGCTCTTCAAGAAAACGATCGCATCTTGTACTTCATCAAAGCACATGGCGTTTTCCTGCATCTTGGTGTACTCAATATCGACTTACAAGCCGACAAACACCATCGACTTAACATAAGTCGAAAAACATGATCGACACAACATAGTCATCAAGACAACATCGACACAAGTCGAGACTCATTTGAAACATATTGACATTCCCAATGACAAGTCAACATTCATGATACACAACCATGTTACATTCATGAGTCACTCATAGTGAAACTATCATCAAGTTCAGTGTTTACACATACAAAATCACATGCATGTGCATAACTCTTCAACTCTCCTTCAAGTACAAACATAAGTACATAAACCCAAAAACATGTGGGTACATAAGAGCTGAAATGAAAAGCTAAATGGCTGCAATAAGTGAGTATCATGCCCCTCTTTTACATCCTCCTGGTGAAGTTGTGCAACAACAAGAATGCCTTCAAATGAATTGCATTCACATGCAAACTTGCATCATACAAGTTATGATAAACTGCTGCAACTTGCCAAACTTTCAACATAAATGCATACATAAGGCTGAAAAGTGCATCTACAAACAGAAAAATGCAAGCCTTATTTGTTCAAGAAATCTAACCATTTCTTACCAAGCCAAGTCAATGGTGACTTTTTCTACTGAAAATCGTCTTCTTGTGAATCATCTTGACTCACATCGATGATGGAATCTCCTCTTCCATTCTTGCCAGTCTCTTTATCCATTTGCTTCTTGTGCTGTGGATGAGTGGTTGGATGCAATGTCCAACATTGGTCAATGAGATGACCCCTCTTCTGGCAGTGAGTGCAAATATTTTGCATCCTCTTTTCAAGTTGCCTTTGCTTGGAAAGTTTTCTGAATGTGGTCAATCTTTTCCAACATTTTGAAACATGATGGTTATCTAAACCACAATATGTACATGGAATTTTTCTTCCTTTTTTACATGCAAATTTACCATGTTTAACATAATCAAAAGCAACTAAATGATAGGCATAAATATACCTTGAACATTCACCTTTATAGCCTTCTTGAGGAGGTGAATTTGAAGAGTTACCAACTCTCTTTTGAAGACCAACAAAAATGTTATTGTCCTCATGGCTGTCACAACTCTTTTGTTTCACACATTTGCATTCATCTTGAACACATACTTTGCATGCTTGAGGGATTGAACTTGCAACAAAATTTCTTGAATATTCACCTTTATCGCCCTCTTGAGGAGGTGAATTTGAAGAGTTGCTAGCTCTCTTTTGAATACCAACAACAATGTTCTTGTCCTCATGGTTGTTACAACTCTCTTGTTTCACACATTTTCATTCATCTTGAACACATACTTTGTATGCTTGAGGGATTGAACTTGCAACAAAATTTCTTGAACATTCACCTTTATCGCCTTCTTGAGGAGGTGAATTTGAAGAGTTACCAGCCCTCCTTTGAAGACCAACAAAAATGTTCTTGTCCTCATGGTTGTCACAACTCTCTTGTTTCATACATTTGCATTCATCTTGAACATTGCATGCTTGAGGGATTGAACTTGCAAAGTAAAGTTGTTCTTGGAACTTTTTCCCTTGTCTCCTCAACTTTGGAATATGCTCCATTTTTTTGATCATATCCAAGACCCCTATACTTAGGCCTCTCCTCAACAACAATAGGCTCAACAATGCCTTATGCATGCTTGCCTAACCCTCTACCTTCATAGCCCATTTTTAACAATAACTTGGACCCTATTCCGATTGTGTGATTTTCAAAAACACCAAAGCATTCATCTTGAGAGGAATTTGAAGAAAAACTAGCATTACATACCTCATGTTCTTGCATGTACTTGGTAAGGGTTTATTTTTCCTCATGGAGCTGAGTCTCCATCTCATGCAACTTTTCAAGAAGCTGGTGCTTCTCCTCCTTCATGGCCATCAACTTCTCTTGAAGGACAATGCTCTCCTTTCTATCTTCCCACATCTCTTGCACCACATCTCTCATGGTTAGAAACTCCTTCAACATCTCTTTGTCAAAGAACTTGGCTAATTAAGATGTATGAGAACTCTTATTTTTTGAAGCTTCCTCCATCCTTGCAAGATATCAAACTTCAACACAAAACTTGCACAATAATACCAACAAATAAATCTCTAGCTATCAATGGCAATCACATGAGAAAAACTATGCTCTGATACCACCTGATCTGAAAATATGGGGCTGACTTGTTTTTCTATGCAAGCACCCTCTACTCCATTAAAATAAACTTCAGGGCCTTGCTCAATGTCTTAGTTGTGCAAGAGAAATTATGTGTCAAGTTTATGCACCTTTTAGGTGTTTATGTGTGAGGTTTTTTAAAAGGTTAAATATGTTGTTTGGATAAATACAACAACAAATATAAGTTGCAGCAAGTAATAACCAACAAACACTCACAACAGAAACAAGATGATAAAGGAGTTCACCCCCAATTGGGCTACATCTCCTTGAGCCTCCATCAATGGACTAGGCTCTCTGGGATTAGTTTGTCAAAGATTCTTTTACAAGTTGCTTCTCAACTCCAATGGATTTACTGACTATACCATTGGGTTCATAATACATAAAAACCCCAAAAATGACTATTAGTTCTCCGAAAACGAACCATGGCTCATCCGGGCATGACCTCTTCTACTGGTGGCCTTGAGATTCCCTGAGCTTCCTTGTGGAAAAAACACCTGTAAAAGTCCTCAAATGCCTCTGAAACCTATCCCAATGTGTTAAGAGCATAACAATTAGTCAAAAATGACTATTCAGTCACATAAAATAAACTTGGGCTCATCTGAGCATGACCTCCATCAATGGTGGCCTTAATCTCCCTAAAGCTCCTAAAACTTCAGTGGTGTAAAAATTGCAATAGAAGTCTCCAAATGCCTTTGAAAACTGTGCCAATGGATTCAGAACATCCCAAAACCTTTAGTTGGGCTTTTTCGACACCTCATTTGGCCAAACAATGAAGAAGATAGGCCTCCTGCCATTTTCCTCCTTCAAACTTGTTGTCTCTGGTTCACCAATTCGTACTCTTGTGTAAGTAACCTGGCTTATGGGTGTTTCACGTGCCTAAACCCAGCACACACGTGCATGCCCACAAAATGTGCCAAATTGTCGCACCGTTAACGGAATTAGGGCCCCCAAAGTCGGAGGTCTTGGGCACATAGGGGCCATATGGCCACGTCCCAGTGCAAAGTTAGGCCCTCGTTGCATGATTCATTGTGTGTGTGACAAGTATCAAGCACATAAAGCACTGACCATTTGAAAAACCTCACCCATATACTCTGTTGTGGTGTGGTCGTATGGGAATGAGTGTTAAAATCGGGGGTTGGGGCTACGCCCCAGCCCGGACGCGTCCAAAATACACCAAACTTTAACTTTAAATTAAAGCGTCCACACATATATAACAAGGAACATATGGTAGCACGTCGGATGGACGACCTTTGCCAAATATCTTGCATAGTATATGGAGGTTCGGGGTTCGAATCCCACGGACTCCATAAAATTTTACCATATCAAAACGAGGTTTAAATTTAAATAAAATTAAAAAGGTATATGGTCAAGAAACATTTGGGTGGTGCGTTGGCAAGGCGACCTTTGCTAAAGAATTTGACTGGTGGAGTAGGTCCGTGGTTCGATCCCCACGGACTTCATAAAATTTTACCCTACAGCATGGTGCCACGTGGCATCCCATGCCTAGGCCACATGGCACCACCATATTGGCCCATCAACATGCTACGTGTCCAAATCTAATTCGTCCACTTCTGCCAAATCAACGTTTGACACGTCATCTGCCAACTCAGCTCCTACCACTTCAGCATCATGCCATTTCATCTGCCACATGTGAGTCATACCTTGCCACATCAGCATGTACGGACTGTACAACCAACACTTTTTTTCCTTGTTTGGCCAATCGAACAGAACGCGATATCTCACTCGTTCGATGTCTGTTTGACCTCGTTCGAAGTGAGTTGGGTTCATGACGATGAGGCCGACGCACTTATTCGTTTTGAAGCAATTTTGAACACTTTCATTTTTGGGCTAAATTTTGACCCCTGGTCCAGATTTTGATCATCAAAGAATGAACTACTAATAATTTCAAAATTTAACATGTTTTTTAGTGAGTAAGACCAGAAAATAATAAAAACATTTTCCCATATTCAAATTTACTCAGGAAGTGTCTAGGGTAATGCAATAATACTTTTTGGCTCAAAAGTCAAATTTATAACTAATGTTTAGCAACTCAAGGTATTTTAGGGTTTAAAGATAAACATTTTTCATTGAGGTCATAACATAGTTATTTCTAAGGAAAATAATTTGATTGAGTAATAAGATAAACACACTCATTGGTAATCTTCCTCATCCTCATGGTGTTGCTACACTGCAAAAGAGCGTCCATAGCCTATGGTGTAGTCACCTTGACATCACAGGCCTTGCTTCACTGCCAACGAGCGTCCATAGCCTCAGTGAAGATACATGCATTTCCCAATTGAATTTTCTTTCACCATCTATTTCAATTTGTTTAATACTTTGCATAAGATGGGGACAGTCAATATGTTTTACATACCAAGGAATGATGTTTGTTTATCAAGGATGAGTTGGAAATCCTCAAGTGATAAAATATACTCATAAAAGTTTCCATTTCCTCAGTCCTAACTCTATCTTTCCAAAATGTACCAATTTAATACTTGATTATTTTGACAATAAATAGAATGCCTYGAGTAAAACCATTAGTTATAAGTTTGACACTAAAGCCTCTACTTAGAAGAGAATTACTCAAAACATACCTTTTTCAATTCTCATGAGAAAAATAGAATATTCTCCTTTATGGTTAAAAATAACCKGTCAAAATCTTCATTAATAGTTAGAGCAAACTTTTCTATTAAGATWTATAAAGTTTGAGAACACAATGATTTATTTRTTTGAAAGAGAATATTTATTTAGATTTTKGAAAAACYAAAAAAATGCTCAAATTGTGAGCTTATTTATGTACATAAACTTCTTATTCCTAATTAATTCAACCATGTTGATTAAGTGAAGTGAAATTTCCAGTCCARCCAACCAAACAATTGATTGTTTRAACATAATTTACCRTCAATTTTAATCTTGAAACATAAAAGTATGGATATTTGTAATTGAATATAAAATTTTGATCCATACCCAGGGTAAAATAAAAATGTTACACTTACTCTTCCTGGTGATTCAAGGAAAACTGCAACAGGGTCTTCAAAATCATGAAACATTACCTTCATTTTCTCGGTGAATACCTCTGCTTGATCCATCTAACTAAATTGTTTTTCCATTATAATTGATTTTTCTTTAAATGGTGCATGCTCATCAAAATATCTTCCAATGTTTTGATCTTCATATCCTTTTATTCTATCATATATAAGACTACTACTGAAAAATCTTGTAAATGGTAGAAAAATCTTCTCTTCATGTTCCTTGCTATTATATTAACAATATTGTCTATTCTCTAAAACTAATTTAAATCTTTTATTACAACAATTTCCAAAAAGAAATTCAAAATATGGAAATTTAGACATCTCCCTTTGATCTTCTTGAAAATGATAAAATTCATTAAGATGCTCATCATCACATACTAAATTTCTTAAAACTTTAGAATGTATTTGAAACGCACCATTATTGTCCCAAGAAGAAGTATCAATCTGCCAAATGAAATCTTGACTTTTATCCTTCAAAGTAGAACAAAGTATTGTATTTCCTTGAAAATATTCATTAAGGCGTTGTCTAACTGTTCTACGTTTTTTCTCTTTTCGTCGGAATCCGGTGACATAAATCTGCATGTAATCACAATCTTTTGTTGTTTAAGTTTCATTTATGAATGTATAAATGAATTTAGCGTGTTGAAAAACCCCTGTGACACTCAGATTACACTTAATTAACCACTCAAATCTACAGATATAACAATTTATGGCTAGATTTCGGGAAAATGTAGGAAAAGATCATCAGAAAAGGGCCAAAACGTAGAACATTTAGACTACGACCTTCATGAATATGTTTATAGTTGTTATCTTGTTTAGATTCATCATTAATAAATTCATTTTCCTCATTATGAAAATTAGTTTCCCATTCGTTAACATATTATTGATCTAGAATATTTAAAGGCTCTTTTTGTTTCTCAACAATATGAATTAAGGAAGTATACATATTTGAATTGTTTTTTTCATCTTCTCTCTTTGCTCCTCTATATCCAAATTCTCATTCTTTATTTGACCAAGCAACTTCCCACAAGCCCATAAATTATTCTCTATCTCTTCAACATCAGTGAACACCTGTTCCAAAGTTGGAGACTTCCTTTCTCGGAGATAAAAATGCCAAATCAGGATGATGTGTTATTGCATAATACACCTTGGCAACAACTTCAAAGGTCGAATATCAATTGGACAATTGTAATAAGTATTTTCAAATATTTTGTTGAACCTTGTAACAATTTCATCTTTCCTTCTTTTTATAGCATAAAAATCAGAAAGATATTGATGGTGAGATTTCTTTTCGGCCCATTTATGCAAGAAATCATCATAATAATCCATCCAAGAATAAATAGAATTAGTTGCTAAGTCTCTAAACCATCTTCTAACCTCTCCTTCTAAATACTGAGTGAACATCCTCATAAAAGCATCCTCATGTTGAATATCTAAGAAATTTGTGAAATGTTTGAAGGCTTCCATGTGCTTTTCTACTGAAACATTATCTTCTCCATTGAATTTAGGAAGATATTTGGAAAAATTGGGAGGTAAATCATGAAGGACAGATGGTAATTTAAGAATATTATATATATTTGTAACCCAAGGATGAATCTTTTCAAGTTATTCAGAAGGTATACTACTGACTGTAGGAGATAATATATAAGTCTCATTCTCAACCAGTTTATAAGACTGATTATGTTTTGGAAGAATAGGAATTTGGAATTTTTATTTCAGAGAACTTTCAAAAGATATTGATACAAGAGGCCCATTATTGTTTACAGAAGGTACTAATGAAGAGATATTATCTATTTTAGGAACATGAGAAGAAGCTGGGGTTTATTATTCTAAGAAAAGAGATAATATTTTGAATGCATGATCCTCTGAATGTACAAAATCGAAGATTTATTTTTCCAGATGTATAAGAAAGAATAGTAAAGGACCAATCAATAGATCTATAATTTCTTGAAATAAACTCACCAATTGATACATGATTGTCTTACAATGATTTTTCATTTATTTGTCAACAAGATTCACTCCCCAGTGGATTCTTGAAACTTTGATTGGAATCACAATGGAGTCGCCAGGTGGAGACTTAAATGAAAGAGAAACTTGAAAATCTTATGAAACCTATTGTCTGACTCTCGTTCACCAGCAAGAATCGTATCTGATATTTATCATACCCCAAGGAAAATATTTTGAACCTTCAGTCCCCGACAACGACGCCAAAAAGAGGTTGAAACTTGAGATGGTTCCTAGTTGCTTAGAAACCATGCCAAGACATCATGAACCAACTTTAGATCCAAGTTGTCTATTGGACCAGAGGGGGCTCCCTCAAAGAAAAATAGAAAATGATTTCTCACTGTACTAGAAATTAAAATGTTGTAACTATAGATATTAGAGATCTAATTCATTGGGCATGGAGTCCTATAGAAAAAAGCACAATAGTTGATAAGTGGAAGATGGAAGAAGGTGAGGAGAACAATAGATCTCAAACACAAAGACTGAGTAAGGAAATCATTGTTGGCCTATGATGGAAGAAGAGTGAATTATTGGGCATTAGTAAATGATTCCAGCAATAAAATAAATGCCAAATACTTAGCATGAACATGAATTCAGTATAAAAACGTTTAATTAAATCTTAACAATAATCTTTTGAATATATATAAAAATACAGGAAAGGGTCATGATCGAAATCCTTTCACCATAAATATTACTTGTGCACAAATACTTTATACATAAATAAGACTTGACAAAAATATCCATTACATAGTGGATGTAGTACCAAATTGTTAACTTGCAAATTAAGATTGCATAGAGAAAAACAAACATGAAATTTTGAAGGAGCTTAATGCTGAAAATAGAAAAGAAGCAGGGATTTCATTCAGATAAGAAATGAATATAATGAATCTCTCTAATTCCTGAAAATTTATAGCATCGATAGCCCCATGGGCTCATCAAAGAGAGCACAATCCTATTTACTATTGAAATTTCCTTATGAAATGTTGCAAAGAAACTAATAAGAATCGATCTAAATGCTCTATATCAACCAATATTATAGAAACCACTTTATATAAATAGAACAAACTAATAATGATTAATCATGCAAATGTCCATTAGCATGATTAACAAATAACAAGAAAATCTTGGTGTGAATTTGATAGAAAGCCTGTAAATTCGATCTTCTATGAGTGACAAGACCTTCATATGATCTGACTTGATAACTAAACTGGAGATCGAACTAAAAATTTTGTTGATAACAAAGACTTCAACTATTGTGACTTTGGTGTAATAATTCTTCATGATTGTATTAGAATGTGCCAACTTATATTTGGTTGTGAAGTGAACCTTTTGATGACAACAACAGGTAGAAATGAGTGATAATTTGAACTCGCCGTACTCTTCATGTGCATACATTTAACCATACACATATTTTCATTTTGATGATTTGGCATTATATCTTTATGCATCTTGGCAGATTATTTTATACCTTTTCCGCCATGCCACGTGTCCTATCCTTAATAACAAAAAAGTTGTTTCCGAGGGGGGTCATTCGTAGTTTTGGAAACCACTGAGGGAGGGGCCTATCCTATATGATTTACACGCCGCACAAGCCAAAACCACTTTATATCACTGGGGAGGGGGGGGGTCCCCTTTTTGTTAAACATCGTAAAGTCGAGGGGGTTCGTTGTGGACCATCGATTTGATGTTTGATCGTGCGCAATTAACCTGCTTGTAATGCAAACTTTATTAATAAATAAATGTCATTCAATATAAATATGAAATATAAAAAGTTTTAAGCAAAATTTAAAACTAAAACTAAATTAATACGAAACTTTAATAAAACAAGTGAAATCAACAACAGAGTTGCTTATACCTGCCTCTTAGAAATGTTTTAATGTAATAGTTGTATTTAGTGGAAAGTGGAAAATCAAAATAACTATTAAACACTTGAAACTTGTAATAATATATTATACATGCATAGCCTAAAAACAAAAGAGAAATGACACTTAATACCACATGCCTTTAAAAGTTGAAATAGAATTGCATAGATGCAAGTGTTAGTAACTATTGACAATGTAACAAGAGTAAATTGAAGTATTGTTCACCCTCAAATTTGTCCATACAATTAGAGGGTTAAAAACCAACTAGCTCTCATCACCTTGATAGTGAAAAATAATTTTCACAGAAATTAAAAATAAAATTGCAATTCCAATATACTAGTTTTTTAATAATTTAATATGTCAAAAACTTTTTGGAAAGGTGTGCAAAAGGACTTTAAATCAATAAAACACCTACAAATTGTCTGATCTAAACTCTAAATAGAACCACCAATTACTAAAACTAGGGGTCTATACTCAAGTTTGGAAAGACTAAATCAATAAAATTTGGATAATTCCAAATGAAAAAAAAAATGGGACTAGAGTTTGGAATGTTATTTTCAATGTAAATTTATCTTTAAAAAATGTAAGTGATCAATGAAACCAAAGGAAGAAAGAATAAAACAAACTACAAACAAAGCATTTTTCTACGTGCTCTCTCCACTAACAGGGAACGGTGTAGTTATGACTTTTCCATGGGTTCAGAGTTATAAGCACAACTGGAAAGTTACAATGTTAAAGTTGACAAATAAACATTTAAAAAACATAGATGGATGAGAAGGATGTACTTTCAACCGAAACCTGAAGTTATTATCCTCTTGGTGTATCTACACGTTTACAATTTTTAACCCGAAAACATTTTTGACAGTTTTTTAGACAATGAAAGAAATAAACACCACTAGAGTTTTGAAGTCTTCATTTAGTCTGTGACCATGCGTGTTACAAATATTAATTAGACTTGTTTCATATTTGTTGAAGAGGCTTACCAGTAATTATGCTATAACTATTTTCACACCGTTCACATTATAAAATAACTATGCATATCATAACATTTTTGTTTATTTATATCGTTTCTATACTTAAAACATTTCCCTACAAGTGGTGTGATATGATTTAAGGCCATAATCATGGGTTTATGATGTGGAGCTAGAGCTCATATATAAGATACTATAAAATACTCCTACATTTAAAAAATGTGGAAAATAGATAATAAATGACATTGGCTAAGCAGAAACAAAGCTCGAGGAAATGCCCACTTAGAATTAGAAGTCCATATCTGATTGAGGTATATTTTATATTACATTTAGCAAGGGTAGGGGTGTCCCCCACCAGATCCTCTAGATCTTTTTTGAACAAACATACCCACATAACAATAATCACATATAATCAAAGCAATGAACATGGACAATGCTAGCAAGTCTACATCCATCAATCAAATCCATTATCTATGACCACTAGAATCATAAATTTCTCCTGATCACAACTACAATAGTTTCCTACATCTACAAATTTATTGCAACCGCTCACCTCATGCCATCATCATCAAACACTAATCCATGTCCTTGTCGAGGCTTGAATTACATATATAACATGCACATATAACACAAAAGACCAGTGCAAAGCTTTGGCTCCATATCCTTGTGGATGCTTAGATTGCACCGACTCCATATCCTTGTGGATGCTTGGATTGTAAATATAACACAAAAGACCATTGGATGAAACCCCAACTCTCATGAGAATTTGCTTCACCAACTTGCAATTGTCCATTGATTCCATGAAGCTCCTTGTAATCCATAAATACAAAACAGAGATGGAAGAAGGTTTGCGGGGATTCTGTGATATTAGAGAATTCCATGGTTTACAAAGTGATACGGATTTGTATGGGATGGGTGGGCGAATAACAAGACCAATAATTCTTCTTGTACGATATTCCATATATCTTCTATGCTTTGTTTTTCTTTTATAATGGATAGTTTCCTTGCTTTTGAGGAGATGTCTCCTTGCTTTTCTTGTGTCTGTTAGACATTGGAATAATCAATTCACGTGACAATAATAACTATTAGATGTCATCACAATCCCAAAGCAATATTTTTCATAAGTAGAAAATAACAACTGGCGCATTAAACAATGGAGTAGTCAATTTACAAGAAAAGAAGTAGTGATAGATATTTTATATTTTTTAATTTTTAAATTAATTTATTTCATTTTAAACTACATAAAAATACATTTACACAAATTAACCAATTATAAAATGAAAATTTAAAAATTCAAAATAGAGCTAGAGGCAATGATTGATAAAAAAAATCAAAGATACCATTCAAACTCAAATAGAGGATAGATTCTTAGGGTTCAAGAGTGAATTGCAAACAATGAAGGATAGAATTCAAGAAATGGAAAAACATAAACAATCAACCCAAG
>ML803185.1:328000-395366 GCA_009831015.1 Picea engelmannii | reverse complement strand
ATTTAAATTATTTTTATTTAATTTATTAATTTTAATAAAAACCAACTAAATTATGAAAATCATGAAATATATTATTATAATTTTTTATTATATAATTGTATTTAAAACTAAAATACCTATAATTATTCACAAGTTGTGTGCTCATTATAAAACGAAATGTCATTAAGTTGAAAGGTGCTCTACAACTCAGTATGAAGTAGATGTTCTTTTTTTGTAAGTTAGATTGTATAAAAAGCTTTCAAAAAGAAGAAATTATAGTATCAACGTTTATTCTAGACTGTAGAAACTGAACTGCCCCGAGGGGAAACCAGTTCAGCCAGTCGAACATGTCAAAACCTCGAGTCTTATGATACCAGTCATAGAGATTACAATAACTAAATACAAAAATTGCAACCCCCTGCGGGAGACTAAATCGACCTTTTGACTAACGCCGACATAATTGAAACAGACAAAATATGATTATAGGCCCTATTGAGAAAAACAAAAGTTAGACACCCCACTAACCATGCATAGAGACACCTGTGCAAATCATGTGGTAGGCTTGTAGTGTGGCCACGTGTCTAGGGAGGTGGCGTTGGTCGTTGGGTCAGTGACTGGTCTTGCTTCCTCCTCGACCGGTGCCCCTTCCTCCTCCATAGTCTCATGCACAACTGATGTAAGAATCAGCGGATCAACCCCTGTGGCATCTGCTTCTCCATTTGTGGGGTGGCATGCTCCCTGCAATGCTGAGATCATTTGTGGGAACAATGTTGCCTTCCCATCCAAGATATCCATCTGGAATCGCAGGTCATCCAGGCTGTGTCATAATTCAAAGACCAAGCCTTGCAGAATTGCAAGGCCTTCTTGCAATTTTGATCCTGGTGTTGAGTCTGCATAGGAGTGAGGCTCTTGTTGTGGTCCATGGCTAGATCCAAAGCCTTCACTCTGTGTTCGGGCGTAATGTGGTTGGGTTGGGGGTGAATGGGTTGGTGTGTTCGCAGGTGATTTGGGAGGAACGACAATAATTGGCTATGAGGTGGAGGCCAAATCTGAGAGTGGCCTTGGGTTGAAACCCAGAGAGTTTCCGGAGATATCAAACCATTCAATCCTGCATGCAAAAGGTGAGGAGAGGGGTGCGAGACTACTAAAGCTATGACCAGACTACGACGAAGAGGATGGCAAGGAAGGTGATGAGGGTGAAGCGTTGTGAGAGGGTGTAGGTGGGGGATGAAGAGCCACGCACAATTGACTGGGCTGCCAAGACGAGCCACGCTTGGATTTCTCCCTTTGTCTCGGCATGTCTCAGACGCTATGAAGGCTTCCAAGGGCCGAAAGGAAGAAGAGGTAGTGAAGGAGCAGATGGGGGGAGTGTAGTTCGCAGGAGGACTCGGCTGAGGATGAATGCAGTTGGGAATGAACCTGGTGGAGTTCATGACGCTGAAATCGTTGGTGGAGGAAAGCATACCCGAGCTGAGTAAAGTTTGGTTCATGGATCTGAGCCATCGATGAGACGGATAGCCAGAGCAAGGCACACTGATATTAATGGCACCCTGGTTAGCACAAGGCAGATTTAAATGCATTGTGGAGGCAGGAGGAGATGGCACATGGTTGGCACCATGTTGGCCGCCTCTTGTCCGATCCGGTTGACACCTGGTCCGGAATGACACCCCATCTGGGGATGTATGGAGTAGATGTTATCGCCTACATCACAATATAATAATTAAAAAATAATTACATTAAAAATTAATTGATATACTTAATTCCATGTTTCTCCAACACGGTGTCATAGATATTGGCTTAAAGACCTAGATTGTTGTTTATGAGTCTTTTGTACACACTCTTACTGAGTTGGATCTATTTAGTTATTGATTCATGGTTTCAACTTGCAGACTATATATCAGGGATTAGATCTATAGATCATCATCATGTGTCCCAAGGTAGAGCCTATGATCTTAAATAGCCATAATTATGTAATATGAGCACATGATATGGATACCTTGCTAAAAAGTAAGGCACTTTCACATTTTACAAAGACAATGATCCCAGATTTGAAGGATGACTAGAAAAAGTTTGTCATCAATAGGAAGAAGGATGATGTTGTAGGAGTCACTACCACCTATATTTCAAGGGTGACTCGCTTTCATGCAAGTGGGATCGATTGCCTTCATCGGGTTTGGAGAAATCTAAAGACTCTATTTTATAAGACAGATGAATGTTAGTATATATAGATTGAGAAAACATTGATCTCTCTGGATCCTCTCTCCTTTTAATGAATTAAAGATTATGTGGTTTGTGTCAATGAGTTGCAATTAAATTTGGGTGTATGTGGCGAGGAATTTTAAAAAAAAATATGGCCAACTAATTATCCTCATGAACCTAAAGATACCCTATGATATATTTTATTCGACATTTCATGTTAGTTGGGCTTCTGGAAAAGAAGATGGTAGGGATTGTACCTTTGATTCTTTCCATCATTTGCTAATTAGGGCACATGAGAAATTGCTTGATGAAGGGAAATTACAAGTCAAGCAATAGGATCATTTGTTGAAAAGTAGAGGTCAACTAAACTATAAAAAAAGAGGTCAATAAGGTAGTAAGGAGAAATTGACCGACTACATTGACTAGAATGTAAAGAAGAAGCATGATGAGTAGACTTCGACTAAGAAAGGTAGAAATAATAAAACCTATTGTTATTGAGGAAAAATAGGATATATAGAGAAGGTATGTTATAAAATGACTAGAGATATTGAAGAGAAGGTCACAAACCTTGAAGGAGACGTGTCAAATGGATGATTGATCAATGCTCAATATTGAATTTCAAAAGGTAAGGCAGACAAGTACACATTTTATGTCCATACTTCTCAGGCCCATCATGCTCACACTTCACAAATTGAGTGGAAGGTCAACTCTAATTATATGCATCATATGGCCAAATATGTTTCCCTCTTTTATTCCTTATGAAGCTATTGAAAATAAAATATTTGTAGCAAATGATTAAGCACTTCATGTTGCAGGTTGTGGAGATATCAAGTCTCAGAATGGGGTGATCACTAATGTGTATCATGTACCAAGCTTGAGTTCCAATCTATTATCTATATCTCAACTTACCGAGAGTGGTAAAAAGGTTGAATTATGGCCAAATTGGTTTTTTGTGAAGGATGTGAACAATAGTTGGGAAATTATCGCTAAAGGAATCCTTGATCCTAAGGATGGTTGTACAAGTTTTGTGACCTTCCCCGAAGATATTCCAGACCAATTTCACTCATTGCTCAACTAAGAGTTGGAGAATAATTTGGCATGAATAACTTGGACATCTAATTTTTTTAAGTTTGAAATTTATGGTGAAACATAACATGGTTACTAAACTACCTAAAATTGTTCATCTTGATGGAGTAAGTGAAGGATGTGTGCTTGGAAAACATCACCAAGCTCCTTTTGAAACAAGGAAATTTTGGAGAGAAAATACCCAGATGGAACTTGTCCATAGTGATCTATATTCCCTAAATAAACCATCACTAGCAGGTGAAAGGTATGTTTTAACCTTCATTGATGATTTGTCTAGGTACACATGGTATATTTCTTGAAGAATAAGAGTAATGTCTTTCAAAATTTCAAGGAATTTAGGGCATTGGCAAAAAAACAAAGTGATCAACCCATGAAATGTTTGAGATCAGATAATGGTGGAGAATACATGGGCAGACTATTTGAAGATTACATGTCCCAACATGGTATCTATTGGTAAAGACTTATAACTCACACACCTTAGTGGAATAGAGTTGTAGAAAGAAAGAAAAGATTTCACTTTGGTCGAAATGGCATGATGTTTTCTTCAAGCCAAAGGTTTGCTGACTCATTTTTGGGTATAAGCTATTTATTGTTCAAATTACTTGTTGAACCTTGTTTTGACTAAAGTTTTTTTTTATATGACCCCTATTGAGAAATGGAGTGGGAGAAAACCCTCAGTCAGACACCTCAAAAGATTTGGATGTATTGTGTGGATGAACATTTCAAATGACTATGGGAAGAAGCTAGATGCAATCAAATGACTATGGGAAGAAGCTAGATGCAAAAAGTCATGATTGTGTCATGATGGTATACTCTAAAGAATTGAAGGCCAATAGATTGTTTGAACTAGTTAAACAATAAATAATTCTTACAATAGATGTTTTCTTCGATGAGAAGACCTCAATTCTTAAGCTATTGAATTTATTCTAGTTTGATGAATAGTGACCCCTTTCAAATTGTGTTAGATATTAGATCGACTGAGTACCATATTGGAGCATTGGATGGATAGTCAACTTATCTACCTACTTTGAATTGTAGTTGATCATCAACCATGAAACCAATTCCAATTTTGGCACCCATGAGTGGTCCTCTCGTAAATCTATTAATAGAAGAACCTCCTTGTGGTGGAATACTTATATACCAAATGGGATGCCAAGACAATTGAACCTACTACCTCTAATGTAGGATACATTAATGACTCAAGAAAAACTAGAAGTTAGAAACTGCATGGTAGTGTTTCTTAATGTCATATGTACTATAGGAAAATGATCCAGATACATATGCAGATGCACATGGTCGACTTCAATTGGAGAACACCATGGTTGAAGAATATTGTTCCTTAATTAAAAATGAAGCATGGGATTTAGTTCCTCTACCACAAGGAAATAATGTGGTTAAGTGTTGACGGGTCTACAAGACCAAGTTCACATCTCATGGTGTTGTTGAAAGACACAATGCTTATTTGGTAGAAAAGGTTTTTTCTCAACATAAAGGCATCAACTACACTAAAACCTTTTTCCCTGTTGTGAAGATTAACTATGTTTGACTTATTCTTTCACTTGATGTTTGCTTTGGATGGTAGGTTGATCCAAAATGGATCTGAACTAATGAATGTGTAAGACTCAATACTTGCAAGATAATTAATCAATTAATGAAGGTTAGCAAACATTCAAAATCAATGCAAATGTAAAACTCGAATAAGACAAAAGTGAGAGTGAGAAAGAAAAATGAGAGAATTAAATGAAAATAAAAATTAAAACAAAAGAGAAGGTTGAGGAATGGGAAACGGAGGGACACAGTTGTTGGACTTCCCTTACCCCCAGCTCTTCTTATTTGTTATTGTACTTTCATTCTCATAGGGTATTCTATCCAAGAGAGGAATATGATAGAGAGTCAAGAGTTGCTCGTAGTAGACATTGCCAAAATGAAATATGAGCACCAATTTGAATTTGGTTTTCCAGGGTAAAATTTTTGTTCTTTGAGGCTTTCACAATGTGTTAGATTATTATTATAGGTTTCTAGATTCACTATGTTTTGAAACACTTTGTCAACGTTTTGGACCTGCGATATGCAGTACATCATTAGGACACATAAATTAAGGAAAAAACTCAGTAAGAATTGAGGTGTAGATGCATTAATCACAAGTAGAACCTTGAATTAATACTGGAAAAAAAAATTGATAAATAAAAACCTAGGAAATACAAGTCGACCAGATAAGAGTGCAAATAAATTAAATAAACAAAGGAAAACATAAAAAGAAATAATAAGAGAACCCTAAAAGTTTTAAACAAACAAAACATACTCGAATAATACAAAAAAGACTATCAAGATAAGAGAGATAGAACAAAGAAAAGCTAAGAAAAAACAATAAACAAAGGCAGTGGAAGATAGAAATGAAAACGAGGAAACAACAAAAAGAACAAGAAGATGAAAATAAGGAAAAAGAACAAGCACAAAAAAGTTAGACTAAATGTTAACATTGAAGAATGGGGAGCCAAGATCTGCTTAGCATTAGGACGTCATCCCTATTCATGAATTTGTTTTCCTTCAAAATTTCCATGGCCTCTCTAATAATTATTTTGGATATGTTAGGGATATAACCTACCTAACCCCTCAAGTGGGTAGAATAATATATTTCCATGTAATAAAGGTCAATATTATTAAGGCCTGGCAATAAGGAGGAATAAGTCAATTGTAAGAAGACCTAATAGAAGCTTCCGCTTATAGAAGGATCTTCCTCTAGATTGTTCTTTGGGATAGATAGATTTAGTATAAATAAGAGTAGAGGGTATGATAAGTTTTGTCTTGGAAAATTATTGTAATAGAGCTCTGCTCTTCTGGAGGTCACCCCCTCAAAGAGACAAGTGAACATTATTTCCTATCAATAAAGGTATAATTCAGGTGTTGTGGTTCCATATAGTTTGTTGTTCCGCTATTATCTTTGCAATATTTCAGTCTTTTGTTGCTATCTCAGTGTTATTCTTTGCATTATTTCTCTATTCTGCTAATATAACAAATCTGGTACCTTATAAGTGGTATCAGAGCACTTTCCTCGGAAAAAAATTGTGGGTTAATTTTTTTTCAGGGTAGAGACATATTCCGACGTCTTAAACCTATAGAGATTTGTCATTACGCGCATAAACCTGCTGTCGAGGAGTCATACACGCAGAAAATATAAATGGTACTTAAGCGCACATTTATTAACCACCCTTGTAACCCCTGTCGCTACCCCTTTGAGTGGTAGTGCATCAGACAACACATGTATACAGATCGGCCTATATCTCCTTAAGCCCTCCATAGATAAACCGATTGGTTGTCTGACTGCTATAGTGCCACCGAGAACAACACTCGGGAAAATACTCTCTAGTACTTGGGTAGTCGGTTAGTATGGCTAAGGGCACAGTCTAGCCTCCTTAGTTGGTGCCCTGAGATATTGGGTCGAGTACTACTGTTGGACCTTGCACGTATATTAGAGAGTTATAGCACAGGAAAACCCTTGACTGTAGAACCCTTGAATACCTTAACCCTTGGGACAGAAACAAAAAAAAATAGAATAGACAATATCTATTATCGTGGAATTGTGCCTCCTGCATTCGGGTTGCGAAATTACTACAAATTTCTTCTTGTTAATCATTTGGGAATTTCATCACTGCAGTATTCTTCAGGTTGGAGTATAACTCCACAGGAGTTAAAAAACAAAGGAGTATAGTGGTCCCACCAACACACTTATTTGGGACGTGTTCCATTGGATTCCCCCTTTCTCCCTGATTACAGTCATACCCTTCATTTTTAATCCTTTTTGTTTCAGTGGACCCGACCCCTCCCCAGTTTCCCTATTTTACCACCTATTCCATTTTATTTCCCTTCTCGCATTGATTCTCATGGTACCTATCACTTATAAGTTCTTTTTTGTTGTCCCACCCACCCATTTTTCCTTCCCCACACTTCCCCTCTCCAAATGGCCACCACTCGCAACCAAGAACTCCAAGATTCCATCAATCAAGCCCATGCCTCCATCAAACATATGACATCTAATATTGGCTCTACCAATTCCCGCATTGCAAAAGTAGAACACAAATTTGACACCATGGAAGCCAACTTCACAACCCAATTTATCGCCCTCCAGTCTGTTGTCAATCAATTGTTGAACCACCCTACGGGTCCTTCCTCGTCAAACCAACCTGATGTTGTTGATTCCTCTATGTCTCTGCATTTTCAATCCAACTCCTTTCATCGTGAACCCTGTCTTCCCCATGTAGAGGTCAATAAATTTGATGGCCTCGATCCTACGGGTTGGGTCACTCAAATGGAGCATTATTTTTCTCTACATGGTATTATTGACGAGTTGGCCAAACTTCGCTATGTTGTCCTCTATCTAGATCCTGAACCCTGGCAATGATGGAAATGGCGTAAAAATTCACGTCAGGGGTATATTTCTTGGACCCGGTTTGTTGCAAATCTCTATGCCTACTTTGATACATATACCCACTATCTCGATCATTTGACTAAGTTGAAACAAACAGGCACAGTGGAAGACTTTATCATTGCTTTTGAGCATTTGGCCTTTCGAACAGAGGGCATGTCAAATGCGTTCTTCTGTGAATGCTTTATCAGTGGCCTTAAGGATGAAATCTGATCCCAGGTTCTCATGGACCACCCTTAGACTTGGTTGGACTCTACTACACGTGCTAAAGATGCCCAACAAGTTGTTTTTTCCCAGAACAAAACACCCTCTTTTGTTCCTCACCCTCGACCCACTAATCCTAACCCCCCTGTCACTCCCCTCAAGGTCCATAAATTAACTAGGGTTGAAACAGTTGAACGCCAATTGAAGGGTCTTTACTATAATTGTGATGAAAAATATTTTTCGAGGCACAAGTGTAAGGAACAAACACTTTTTATGGCCATTTCCGAAGATGTTCCTAAATAATATGTGACAACTCCACTTGTTGAAGAGCCCTCCCTTCCTAATGTTACCCCGGATCCTGCTGACCCAACTGAAGTTGAACCACTCATTTCCTTGCATGCTCTCATTGGTTTCTCTGCTCCCCAAACTCTCAAGCTCATTGGCTATATTAAGAATAGGAAGGTCATCCTCCTTGTTGACAGTGGTAGCACCCACAATTTTATTCATCGTTGCATTGCCTAGGAAACCAATTGCTATATTCGTGTTGTCAATAATTTTCAAATCATGATAGTCAATGGTGGTTCCATGAAATGTGGTGGGCGTTGTGAAAATGTACGTCTTCAAATTGGACATTACTACCTAAAATATCATATGCTTTCCATCGAAATGGGAGGGTGTGACATTGTGCTAGGTGTTGAATGGTTACACACTTTGGGTCCCATTCTTATGGATTTTAAGGAATTAAGCATGCAATTCCAACAGGAGGAACAAAGGTATCACTTCCAAGGTCTCATAGTTGGTTCTCCTGAGATCACCAGTTCCCATTGCGTGGAAAAACTCCTCAATAAAGGCCACTCCGATATTATTTCTCAACTCCATTCTATTCACGCGGTTGAGACACCCTTTGTGCATCCTGACCTCCAAGCTATTATCTCCAAACACCAAGTTGTTTTTCCCACTCCTCGAGGATTTTCGCCTTCTCATGGTGTTCATGATCATTCCATACCCCATGTTCCTAGCAGTCTTCCTCCCAATGTTCGCCCTTATCATCATCCCTTTTCCCTAAAGAATAAAATTGAGAAAATCGTGTAGGAATTTCTCCAAGTGGGTGTTATCTGCCCCAGTACCAGCCCTTATTCTTATCCTGTGGTCATGGTACTTAAGAAAGACGGTACTTGGCGCATGTGTCCTAACTTCCGTGCCCTCAATAAACTAACCATCAAGGACAATTTTCCCATTCCTTTCATTGATGATCTCTTGGATGAGTTGAGTGGTGCTCAGTATTTCACCAAACTTGATCTGCATTTTAGCTACCACTAGATCCGTATGAAAGACATTGACATCCTCAAGACTACTTTTCGAACTCATGAGGGTCACTATGAGTTCTTGGTCATGCCCTTTGGCCTGTGGAATGCCCCCTTCACCTTCCAAATCCTCATGAATCATATCTTCTGTCCTTTTCTCCGTCATTTTGCCTTATTTTTCTTTGATGATATTCTCATCTATAGTAAAACTTGGAAATCCCATCTTGCCCATGTGGATCAAGTTCTTCATCTACTCTCTCAGCATCAAATTTTCCTCAAACACTCTAAATGTGCCTTTGGCACCTCGGAAGTTCAGTACTTGGGTCATATTGTTGGCAAGGTTGGTGTCCGGGTGGATCCTAAGAAGATTGAATCCATGCAGGATTGGCCTCGCCCCAAGACTATCAAAAGATTGCATGGTTTTATGGGTTTAACAAGATATTATCGCAAGTTTGTTCAGAATTATGGAAAGATTGCAACACTCTCACTGTTCTACTTAAAATTAATTCTTTCACTTGGACTCCCACAGCTGATCAGTCCTTTCAAGCATTGAAGGCGGCTATGTGCACTACTCTGGTCTTAGCCCTTCCTGATTTCAAAAATACCTTTGTCCTAGAATATGATGCCACTGGGAGAGGAATTGGAGCAGTCCTTACACAAGAGGGAAGACCTTTGGCCTTTACCAACAAACAATTGTCAAACCGCCATTTGGGCCAATCAATCTATGAAAAAGAAATGTTGGCTATTACACATGCAGTAGATCTTTGGTGCCCTTATCTCTTGGGACAATGCTTGCAAATTAAGACAGATCATCAAAGCCTCAAGTATTTTCTGGAGCAACGACCTTCCTCTCTAGAGAAACAAAAATGGGTAACTAAGCTCTTTGGATATGATTATGAGATAATTTACAAGAAAGGAAAAGAAAATGTGGTTGATGAAGTTCTTTCTCGAAAATATGAAGATGAAGGGTCCCTTTTCTCCCTATCCTTCATTTTCCTAGATTGGCTCCAAGATGTTCGCTAGGAATGGCTACAAGATCCTAAAATTTTGCATCTAATTCAATAGTTGCAAGACAATTCTCCAGTGTCCCCAGGATATTCTTGGCACAATGATGAGCTTCGCTACAAAGGTCGTTTGTATTTAAGTAAATAGTCACAACTTAAATCCACGGTGCTTTATGAGCTTCATGCTACTCCCACCGTTGGACACTTGGGGTTTACCAAAACCTATGACAGGGTCAAATGTTATTGTTTCTGGGATGGTATGAAAAATGATGTTCACACTTTTGTTGAAGAATGTGATGTTTGTCAACATAACAAGGGAGAAACAATCAAATCCCCTAGCACACTCCAACCACTTCCGATTCCACCCACTATTTGGAGGGACAACTCTATGGATTTCATTGTGGAATTACCTAAATTGGGAAATAAGTTAGTCATAATGGTGGTAGTTGATCGTCTTTCCAAGTATGCTCATTTATGTGCTCTTCAACATCCATTTACTGCATCCACTATGGCTCAAATTTCCGTGGATCATGTCTTCAAGCTTCATGTCATGCCTCATTCTATTGTTTTTGATCAAGATCCCACTTTCACCATCAATTTTTGGAAATAATTTTTCAGGCTACAGGGCACCCAATTGCATATCAACATTGCCTAACACCTCCTTACTGATGGTCAAACTGAATTTTTCAACAAGTGTTTGGAGACTTATTTGAGGTTTTTTTCCTCTAAAAGGAAAAATCAATGGGCTCAATGGTTACCATTAGTTGAATGGTGGTACAACACTTCTTACCATACAACTACTCATATGACTCCTTTTGTAGTCATATCTGGACAAAAGCCACCTTTCGTTATCTCCTACTTGCCAGGTGTCTCAAAGGTTCAGGCGATTTACCAAACGCTTACAGTTCAAGAGGTTATTCTCTGTACCCTCAAAGAGAATTTGGTCATGGCTCAGAATCACATGAAGCAACAAGTCGATCAAGGTCTCTCAATTTGTTGAAGGCGACCAAGTATTTCTTTGTTTACAACCTTATAAACAAACTTCACTCAAGGCTAAACATTGTCAGAAACTAAAGCCCAAATTTTATGGTCCTTATACAATTCTCAAGTGTGTGGGATAGGTGGACTATTACTTAGCTTTGTGATCCGTAGGATCTTTTAATGACTATGGTTGAGTTTTAAATTGCATGTGTCAATTAACCCTTTTAAGAAGCTTAATGAAAGAATGAGGAAAAGAGAGGAATTATGATAGCCATATACATATATGCACATCTGAAATGAAGTAATAAACAACAAACCATAACACGAGAATTGATAACGGAGTTCGGCACAACGTTGCCTACGTCTCCGGGCCTTTGTCTCTGTGGGGGAGGCTTCTTTATTTCTGTTCAAAAGATCAAAAGTACATTGCAACAGTGCCAATTGGCTACAAGACTGATCTGGTCATGTTCTTCCAGATCTCTAGAACCCATCAAAGAAAACGGACGACTGGAGCTCCCAGAAATGGCCCGCAAGCGTCTGCTCCTCAATAGCTTCCCTGCATAAAAATGGCTTTGGCTTGGCTTCCCTTCAGCATAACTCTGCTTTGACTGTCCCTCCATGGCCTCAAATAGGCTTGGTTTTTATAGATCTGAAGTTGGTTAACCATCCCCAACTTCCTCCCAAAATTTGGGCTTCAAAAATGCCCAATATCTCCCAAAAATGACCAAAATCCATTAATAACAGGCACAATATCAATAAAAAATCCAAAACATTAACAAAAACCCACTTTTTGTATAATAATAGGGGATAATCCCCCTTTGTCCGGCGCGCGCCCCCTTGGCAGGGTCATATGGGGCCATGTGGCCGAGCGCTAGCCCCTCGAGCTATGCGCTAGCCCTCTTCCCGAACTCTGTGGTCATGTGTTAATGGCATTTAAACTGTGGGCTAAATACGCGCCCCAACTGTTGGCTATAGCCCTGGTCATATGCGCCTTTAGTGGAGGTGGTTACATGGTGGCGCAGGGGCCAGGGGCTAGCCCTTATCCGAACTTCCACATGTGGTGCCCGTGCCCTCGGGTGTATGGGGTTTACGCGACCACGGGCTGGGGCTTAGCCCCATCCCCCTCCTTTTTGCGCCATATTACAACATTCACTTTATATAACTAAAGTTTGGCTTACATACACAAGCTTCACACATGGTGCGTTGGTGGTTGGGGCTTTACCAAAGACTTTTCCCTTACAATCAGGTTGCGGGGTCGAACCCCATGAGCTTCATAACATTTTACTAAACATAGTAACCAATGACGGGGTGCCACGTCGCAGCCCACG
This sequence comes from Picea engelmannii, assembly GCA_009831015.1. NCBI lineage: Eukaryota > Viridiplantae > Streptophyta > Pinopsida > Pinales > Pinaceae > Picea > Picea engelmannii. Next base: position 382,858 of record ML803185.1, on the reverse strand, counting down.
CCTGGGCCACGTGGCACCACCCCATTTGCCTACTACATGCCATGTGTCAATCGAAAGTTGGTCCACCATCAGTTGCACGACCCATTGTGTCTCTGCCACATGTGCTCTCCAAAAATTGCCACATCATCTCCTACACAGTCAGCATGCTGATGTCATGTTGACATCAGCATTGACTTTTTGACCAGTTGACCTTTGACTTTTTACCTGTTTGGGCTTTCGGACAGAATGTGATATCTTTCGCATACGGAGCCCATTTGACGAAGTAAATATATGGTCGGAATCAGGAAGACGAGACAGACGCAATGGAATTGGTTTCATCGGATTCTGAGCACTTTCATTTTTGAGCCTTTTTTAGCCCTGTCAGGCTTATGCATCCGATTCTGGATCACTTTGCCTAGTTTTTCCAAGCTCCATCATGTTTTTCATGTCTCCTTCTTAAAGAAGGTGATTGGAACTAAGTACCAAACTGAAAGCAGCCTTCCCGAGTTGGATGAAGAAGGATCCATATGGTTGCATCCACAAGCAGTTTTGGATCAGCGTGAGCGTGGTCTTCATCAATGCACCATCAAAGAAGTATTAGTTCAATGGAAAGATACAACTCTAGCCGATGCCACCTAGGAGCCAGCTAGCATTCTGCATCAATTTCCTCATCTCAAGCCTTAAGGGCAAGGTTGATTTTAGGGGGGTGGGCATGTTAGGGACCTAACCTACCTAACCCCTCAAGTGGGTAGAATAATATATTTCCATGTAATAAAGGTCAATATTAATAAGGCCTAACAATAAGGATGAATAAGTCAATTGTAAGAAGACCTAATAGAAGCTTCCGCTTTTTGAAGGATCTTCCTCTAGATTGTTCTTTGGGATAGATAGATTTAGTATAAATAAGAGTAGAGGGTATGAGAAGTTTTGTCTTGGAAAATTATTGTAATAGAGCTCTGCTCTGTTGGATGTTTCCCCCTTGAAGATGCAAGTGAACATTGTTTCCTATCAATAAAGGTATAATTATGGTGTTGTGGATCCATATAGTTTGTTGTTCTGATGTTATCTCTACAATATTTCAGTATTTTGTTGTTATCTCAGTGTTATTCTCTGCATTATTTCTCTATTCTGCTAATATAAGAGATCTGGTACCTTACAGGATAAGTGATCCTCCCTTGCAAGAATCTTGGCATATTATATAAAAATGTGATGCTTTGTCTTCATAGATTGGTCATCTAAGGTTGGGGGCTTTTCACGACTATGAGTAATTACAACTTTATGTTCTTTAATTCTAACCTGAAAGGATCTCCTATTCTCACAATTGTAGTTTAGATCACATGAGCATGGGATGTTATAAACCCCTTTTTGTAGTTTATGGTCCATGTGGTCCTTCACCGAACTAAAGAGACTTCTAATCGTTCTAGGGGGTTGAAAAATGGTTTGTTTATTCTTCTTTCTAAGGATTCTAGCGATCTTCTCTGATGTGCCTTAGACATATGGGAGCACCACATTATTGCTTACTTCATCATTGATATTCCTAGATCTAGGGGTTATTTTTCCATTTGAAAATTCCTCTTGACCTATGAATCCTTATAACCCATCTTGAGGAAGCAACTAGTTAAGTGTTGCTTTTCCTCTTCCAAATGCTCCCCATCATAAATTCTTATGGCTCTGGTAGCCAAAGTGTTAATGACCCCCAATTTTTTGGATGGATGACGATGGGAATCAACATGAAGATATTGTTCAGAGTGGATTTTTTTACGATACACCTGATGTGCTAAGGAACCATCCTCCTTTCTTGAAATGAGAACATCCATGAAAGGAATTGAATTATGAACCTCCATTTCCATAGCGAACTAGATATGTTTCAATTGACTATTTAAGTGCTCCACAAACTTGTTCAGGTTCTCTCTTCCATGAGGCCATTTTACATGTGTTTCATCTACATACCTGACCCACAAATCTGGTTTAAGGGGGGAGGAATTGATGGAATTCTATTCAAAATGCTCCATATAAATATTTTCCACAACAGGGGACAATGGAGACCCCATCATGACCCCACAAGTTTGTTCATATATTATACCTTGGAAACTAGAAAGCGTGGACCTTAGACAGATTTCAACTAGTTTAACTATTTGTGAGTCAGTTACTTTTTCAATCACAACTACTACTTCACTGATTGGTATCATTGTAAAAAAAGACGTGACATCAAAACTAAGAAGGATGTCCTTGTTCTCCACCTTGAAATTCTTGATTTTATTCACGAAGTGGGTTGAGCCCTTAACATTCGAGTCTGTGTTTCCAACCAATGATTTCAATTTATTAGCCAGGAATTTGGCGAGAAGGTAAGTAGGGGAACCAATGGTACTGACAATAGACCCTAGGGGAACGTTATCTTTATGAATTTTAGGTAGGCCATAGATTTTGGGAATGAGGGGGAAACTAGGATTCTTGTTTAATTTCTTATAACACCCACTTAAATTTAGATGTTCATACATTTTCTTAACATAATATTCCTTATCCATAACTATTGTTGAGCCTCCCTTATCAACTTTCAAAATAACTATATTAGTATTGCTTCTTAACGCCCTCAACGCTTCATTTTCTTTCTTGATAATGTTTCTCTTCAGGTTTCTTGATCTTCTCAAGGCTAAGGCTACTTCCTATCTTATCTCTTCTGCAATGTTTTCAAGGAGGTTTTTAATTCCAACCTCGATATTGCAAATAAAAAATAAAAATAAAAACAAAAAAAATCTCCTTTTTAACAATTGGTATACTTCTATTATAGCTCACTTGGTTAGAAGTTACTTTATAGAAATAAAGGCCTTGAGTTAAAGAATTTCTTTTTTTTAAGAGTTGTTTTTCATAAAAGTGCATGCAACTTAACTTATAAAGTAACCTTATTGTGAAGCACATCTCACTTGAGTTATAAAAAAAAATCACTCATAGAGTTAATTTATTTTATATTTAATTTTTATTGAAGACCCGCGACTTTGGCTCTGACCTCGGAACCTTAAGTGCCACTAGGGTTTTCTGATGGATGTGCAATGGTGGTGATAGGGGGAGGGAGCATAGCTCCCTCTTTCCGCAACATTGTGGCTAGACAAAGACATGAATCTGGCTCACAACCTTCAACCAACCGACAGTCTCCTCCTGTGATTCCACAACATGAGAAAAATGAAAACACTCTGCGTGACCCACACACCGAACAATCGAATAAACTCGAGAATGATGCGCCTAGTAGCTTGGAAACATGTTGAACATGAAATTGCATCCAAAAAAATGAAACTCCTTGATATGAGATCAGATCCAACGATATCATTCAAGATATTCAACACTTTAAGGACCATGCCATTATCTACAAATTTATGGGTCTTTGGCCTTTGGAAAAATCCTTGATTTGGTGGATCAAGACGTGATGAAATCCAAAAGGAGACGTCGATATAAAATTGGGCTCAAAAGGATTTTTCACTGCAGTATTCAACAATGTGAGGATCACCAGAGGATATTTAAAAATGACCCCTATTTCTTCAATTCAATAGGCTTGTATCTTCCGCTCTGGACCAAGAAATTTATCCTAACCAAGGAGGATTTTATTGCTACCCCAGTTTGGATTCGTCTATACTCCCTACCACTGGAATATTGGGATCTCAAAATACTAGAGGGTATTGGAAATACCCTTGGCTCCTTCTTCAAAATTTCCTAGGCTACAAAGTAAGGTAAATACACATCATATGCTCGCATTTGTGTCTATTTGAATGTGTCAAAATCATTGTTGTATTCAATATGATTATGCTTCCAAGACTTTGATTGGATCTAGACAAATGATTGTGAGAATATCCCATTTCACTATCAAAAATTTCATGCCCATCGACATCTCTTTCAGTATTGTCCCTTGAATGCCTAGTCAAATCTGGAAAAAAAAATCGACAACAAAGGATGAGGAGGGCTTTGACAAAGTCCCCAACAAAAGAAAATATCGATCAACAATAGTGCTGACACAAGGTTAGCGGAGGTGACTGGGTGGTAAATTCGTTCTTGCAATGAAGGTCAGTTCTTATGCTCAAACCCGAGCAAGGACATGGTTTAGTCATAGAACAAAGCTTAATTGGGCCAAGCCCGCATACCTTTTGTCCCCGAGGTGTAGGACAGTCGGTGACGGAGTGTGCTTTTAAGGCACTCCGTGATGTTAAAGTCATCGGTTCGAAAACTGCACGGACAAAAAATCCAGCCATGTTAAGGGTTGGTGTGGCTCAGGCCGGGTGCGATCCCCGGGTGATTTTGATAGCTTAGATGCTCCTGAGTCGCGATTTCTTAACCACAGTTTAGTCCCACATGTCATGAACGAACTAACAAACAAAAAAAAAACAATAGTCCTGACACAATCTCATATGTCCAAAAGCAAGACTAGGAGGCAGGACAATCTCAAAAAGAGCACTACAAACACAATGCTTTGGAGATCCACTCTCATCCAGATCACAATCCAAGCCACAGAAAAGGAAAGGATTCATCGGGAACTGAACATCAACATGAAAATGACGATGAAGAGATGATCTCGATGGAAGAAGGTAATGAAGAGCCTGACGAAGTGGAAGACATGGAACTAAGCAAGTTGGATATTCAAGGGATTGTTGATGCATGTGCAAGAAGATAAGCAAACTCCATCCCAAAAAAACAAATCCTACTTCTGCAAACAACTCTTCTCAAATCCAAAGCTAAACTGACAACCGCCCATAAAGGTAAGCATACAGTTTCTTCCTCCTTAGGAATTAAAAATGCTAATCCAGAGAAACATCCAAATAGACAACAAGCAACTTCTTTGGAAGCTTGGAAAATTCTTGGTAAACTCGAGAAGAATTATGCTCATGACAGATAAGTTTTAGGTCGCCCCTTCCAACTCTTAATGAAGATCATCTCCTGGAACATAAGGGGTCTCAATAGCCTCAGGAAATAAAGAATCCTAAGGAAAAAAATTCTTAGAAGAAAATGAACCATACTTATGATTCAAGAAACTAAATGATCTAGCTGGATGTCGGTGGCCTCCCACCTATTCCAACTGGCTCATTTTGGCAGTTTTTCCCTAGTTTTTGGGTCCCTAACTTGCGGGGTCGTTTTGAGGCCCTAAATAGTGTTTTTTAGGGCTCGCCACCATCAAAATAATTTTTGACATATGTGTAGTCCTCAGATAGACCTTTCCAACGAGCTATTGTGCACCTAAAACATAGATCGTATGCAAAAGTTATGACCCTGGGAAGTTGATGTACTAACTTATCCAAACGGGGCCCACGTGACTTTTGGCGCTTCATCTCCTAGGGTTAGGTTTTTTGGATGTCTAGGGTTTTTGACATTCTTGTTTATTGTAAAAATTCCTTCATAGCCTCATTGTAATCATCTTCTTGCGAATGAATGCAGTCGTCACATTTATTCTCATATATTAGTCACCACCATTCTAGCAAGCTTGTTTCTGTTGCATTTTACAGTTTCAGCTTATTTCCTTATTGAATAAAAACCAATTTTATTGTATATTTGGTATTCTGTGTTAAGCATCTTTTGATAATAATTTGTATTCATTTTGTTCTGCAAATATATTATGGATCAGTGGTATCAGAGCGGTCTGCTCCTTGTCATTATTAATGCATGTCCCCAACGAGGTCAGGGTACAAAGAATTGGGTCTCGAGCTTGTTTCTCTTGAGGACAAAATCTCTGACACGCCCAAACGACCTCCCATGGCAGAAGAAAATAAATACTACGGGACAAGAGATCCCTTCAAAATGTTTCTCGAGGAATCCCTCACGCGACATAGGAATTAGATGATGGACAGTTTTGCGCAAATACTTCGGCGACTACCAACAGGCGATGCATCTTCCTCAAACGGAGGTGTCGCCCCCTTCAAGGTACAAATCAACTTCGATATTCCTATATTTGAAGGTCAGATAGACATAGATGCAATATAAAAATGGTTGAATCTTCTAGAAGGGTATTTCTCTGTCCATAACTTCTCGAATAGAGAAAATATTACTTTTGCCCTCCTCAAAATCGTCCCCCGTGTCAAATATTGGTGGGAAACTTTCTGTGAGCAAAATGAAACAGAGGAACCCTCATTATTTACAGTCATAGTCACCTAGGAGTCCTCCAAGGATTCTATTAAGGAACAATACTACCCTGTTGGAATTTATGGTGACCTATACACAAAATGGACCATGTTGCGGCAGGAAAGAGACCAAGTGGTGCCCGAGTTCACAAATATCTTCCATACCTTGCACACCAAGCTGGGTATCAAATATTTTGAGTGACATCTAGTGCTCAAGTATCGCAATGGTCTGCATAGATACATCCAGGACGAAATGGATTTTCTGGACTTCTCATCCTTGGGCATGGCCTACTGATATGTTGTCAAAATTGAGCAAAAGCTCAAACAAAAGATGCGGCTATTTGGGCCTGGGAACCCCTCACAGCAAAATCTGGTAAAGGGCAACCCAACCCGCAGAACAAAGGACAGAGCAAAGACGGACAACCTCAGGACAACCAGTCTAGGTCGCAAGCAAAGAATAACATCGGAAAGACAAAGAAAGATACCGGGAAGTGGTGCGACTTCCATAAGAGCCCCTGACATAACACTATTGATTATCTCTCGAAGCTGTCGTTGGTGGCTGAGGTGACAACCTCTTAATCATATGCGGGTTCTAACTCTGATTCAAAACCAGAAAGGGGGAGACATATCATAGACGTAGAACCCATTTCTACCATTGCAACCAACAAACTCCAGCCCGGTGAGCCAGACGATCCATAGGAAGGCGATCGCCTTTTTCATTCACAGATGTGGGTGAAGGGTTCCCCGTTGCACTTCATCGTTGATAGCGGTAGCCAAAAGAACTTCATCTCAGCAGAGGTTTCAAGTGACTCTCCCTGTTGACAACGTCGCACCCGCAGCCCTACACCATCGTATGGCTCCACCAAGGAAGTGACATTCGCGTCAGCCAATAATCTCGCCTATCATACGGCATCAAGCCCTTCAAAGACTAGGTATTGTGTGATGTTGCCCCTCTCAAAGTTTGTAATGTTCTTTTGGGCAAACCATATTTATGGAAATGTTGTGTTGTATATGAGTTTAGGCCTCGCAGTGTTATTATTACTTTGAACAAGAAATTGTACAGTATACCCGAGGTAGTCCCACCCAGTTCTATTTCCTTGATCTCTGCCAAGAAATGAAGAAAGGTCATATCTCAGACAAGGAATTTTGTCTTCTTCATGATTCGATCTCAGAACGAGGGAAATATTGCAGCCACATCCAGGGTCTCCGTGACCAACCTCTCCACACAGCAAAAGTAAGTGGATAAGGTCATGGAAGAATACTCAGATATCTTCTCCTCACCTAGCAGGGTACCTTTGCACTGTGAGGTCAAGCACCCCATAGATCTCAACCCCAGTGCACCACTTCCCAATGGGCCAGTCTACTACCACTCTCTATTAGAGAATGAGGAGATCAAGCAGTAGATCCAAGAACTACTCCACAAGGGGCACATTCGTCCTAGCTCATCACCTTGCGAGAGCCCAATTGTGTTGGTACAGAAGAAAGATGGAACTTGTCAACTCTGCATTGATTACCCGGCCCTGAATAAAATCACAGTCAGAAACTGGTACCCGATTCCCCGAATCGACGACCTCCTTGATCAGCTCATGGGGACCAAATACTTCAGTAAGATTGATCTGAATTCTAGCTACCACTAGGTCCCGATAGAACAGACAGATGTACGGAAGACCGCCTTCAAGACAAAGGAATGTAGTTTTGAATGGTTGGTCATGCCCTTTGGTTTGACAAATGCTCCAGCCACTTTCATGAGGATGATGGACAATATCCTGGGACCATTCACCAATACTTTTGTAGTGGTGTATCTAGATGACATCCTCAGTTACAGCAAGACTTTGGCAGAACACTTGCAGCATATGCAGCAGGTTCTGCACACACTGCGGCAACACCAACTCTACGCCAACTTGGAAAAATGCTCTTTCGGCATGGACATGGTTCATTACCTGGGCTACATCATTGATCAGCATGGCATACATGTGGATCCAGCCAAAATCCAAGTCATCCATGACTGGCTAGCCCCAAATACACTCACTGATATTCGGAGCTTCTTGGGCCTTGCCAATTTCTACCGCAGGTTCATGTTGGGATTCTCCCATATTGCATGGGCCCTCAGCCAAATAACCAGGGGTGGTGGTAAGGAAAAATTTGTGTGGGCTCAGTCCCAACAAAAAGCATTCGATGATTTGAAGCAGCGCTTGTTCTCAACCCCAATACTTTCACTATCGGACCTACAACATCCCTTTGAGATCAAGACGGATGCTTCAGACTATGTTGTGGGCATCGGTCTCACTCAGCAGGACCACCCCGTGGCCTATCATAGTGAGACATTATCAGATGTTTTCTATAAGTACCCTACTTACAAAAAATAAATGTACTCCATTGTTCAAGCCTTCTGCCAGGGAGACATTACATTCTTGGGAAGGAGAAAGTCATCCACACTGATTATAAGCCACTACAGTTCATGCAGACACAAGGCAAATTGCAGAATGACTGCCATCAGAAGTGTTCCACATACTTGCATCAATTCCACCTCAACATCAAGTATAAAATGGGAAGCACCAACTACGTCGTTGATTTCCTCAGTAGACCACCAGTCGTGGAACTCACCAAGGTGCTAGACTCTTGCGGCCATGAGACCTCTGGATGGCCCCAACTCTATGAGACAGACCCGAACGTCGCCACCACCTACCAAATGTTGGGCGCAAACACAGTTGTCACTAATTTCCATCTTTGGGATGGGTTTTTGTGTTGTTTGGGCCATATTTGTGTTCCATCAAGCGAGAGAGAAAAGATGATTTGGGAATCCCACTACAGTCGGGTGGCGGGAAACTTTGGCGTTGAAAAGACAGTGGCAATGTTGCAGAAATATTTCTACTGGATGAAACTTCGACAGGAGGTTAGCAAGTATATCAGGTCCTGCACTACCTGCGCGATTGCCAAACCGACCACTAAGAAATAGGGCATGTACACCCCTCTTCCTACTCTCGATAGGCCATGGTAACCCATCTCAATGGACTACATGTCAGGCCTCACATCCACCAAGCGGGGCAATGACTGTGTTTTTGTGGTTGTGGATCGCTTTTCTAAGATGGCGATTATGGTTGCCTGCAAGTAGAGCATCACAGTAGAGGTCACTACCAAGCTCTTCTTTGAATGAGTCTGGGTACATTTTGGAATCCCACAAACCATTGTCTCAGGTCGGGACAATCGATTTCTCAACACATTCTGGTCAATCCTCTAGTCACTGCTAGACACCAAGCTCACCAAATCCACGACCTTCCACCCCAGACAGATAGCCAAACTGAGGTTGTAAATTGAATGATCGTGCATATCTCACATATGTATAATTTCAAGCACCCTCGCACATGGGATGAGAGTCTCCCCTATGTTAAACATAGCTACAACCGAGCCCTGCATAGCTCAACTGGCCATATCCCCTTTCATGTGGGGTTGGTATTCCAACCATTGGATCCCATAGATGTTGCACTACCCCTTGCAGTCACCTCGACCGACTCATCTCCTGCTCCAAATGAAGTTGAAAAAGCCACCTATTTCATTGAGCGGATCCAACACATCTGCCAATAGGTTCAAGATATCCTACAGAATTCCAATGACAAGTACAAGTAGTGGCATGATCAACATCGGGTGCCACATAAGTTTCAAGTGGGTGACAAAGTTTGATTGCACTTGCATAAAGAGTGCCTTACAGGACCCCATCGGAAGATTTTCCCACTCTGTTATGGGTCGCACACCATCACCAAGGATGTGGGTGATAATTCTTTTGAGCTCAACATTCCTCCTTTCCTTGGCTTGCACCCAGTCTTCAACGTGGATATCTTTCGACCGTATTTCCCACCATTATTGGACACCTCAAAGATAGAAGAACAATTGACACCAATAGAGCTCAACCCCGACTGCATACAATAGGAATCAAGTGATCATATTATGGACAAACATATCAAGGGCACTCGCCCGCAAAGGATCCAGCTTTATCAAGTTGTCAAAGCAAGGCAGCTCCTACACCAAGGCAAGTGGCTCATCGAGGGCCAAATTCAGCAAAAATTTCCTCATCTGATGGGGGAAATCAACACAATGGAGACCATTGCTTCCTATGGGGGGAGGATTAATCCAGATGTATGTTGGTCACCTCCCACTTATTCCAACTGCCTCATTTTGCCAGTTTTTCAGTTTGGCATTTTTTTCCCTAGTTTTCGGGTCCCTGACTTGCAGGGTCGTTTTGAGGCCCTAAACAACATTTTTAGGGCTCTCCACAATTAGAATGACTTTTGAAAATTATCAAAAAAATGTGTATTCCTCAGGTAGACCTTTCCAACAGGCTTTCGTGTGCCTAAAACGGAGATCGTATGCAAAATTTACGACCCCGGTAAGTTGATGTACTAACTTACCCACATGACTTTTGGCGCTTCATCTCCTAGGGTTAGGTGTTTTGGATGTCTAGGGTTTTTGACATTCTTGTTTATTGTAAAAATTCCTTCATAGCCTCATTGTAATCATCTTCTTGCGAATGAGCGTAGTCATCACATCTCTTCTCAGAGATAAGTTGCCACCATTCTAGCAAGCTTGTTTCCGCTGCATTTTACAGTTTCAGCTTATTTCCTTATTGAATAGAAACCAGTTTTACTGTATATCTGTTATTCTATGTTAATCATCTTTTGATAGTAATTTGTATTCATTTTGTACTGCAAATATATTCTGGATCACTAAATTCTCAATTGATACTCTCAACAAGTTAGCCTCCAAATGTTGGACAACCTGATGTTCAATGGTTATAGATGTTGAAGGTGCCTCAAGGGGAATGGCACTCCTATGGAAACCCTTGGAGATCCAACTTTACAAATTTTTTTCAACAAAGAGAACATTATATGCTCTATTTCAACCCATTGGATCAAATGAATCAAGCTTCATTACTAGTGTCCATGGACCCCAGTTAATGGGGGGAAAACATGAATTCATCTTAAGCCTCCAAAATCTCAAGGAGCTTATAGGAAATAACCATTGGATCATTGGTGGAGACTTAAACATGATAACCTCCCTCACAGAAAAATGATGAGGAATTAAATGATAGATCGAGACTCAAAAAAATTTAAATATATGATAGAACATCAAACTTGGTTGACTAGGAAACAGTGAATGGCTTGCATACCTGGAAAAACCTCAAAGGAGGTACTCACCAAATTACCTCTTGGTTAGACCGATTTTTTATCTCGTATTCACTGCTTATCTGAGGCTTGGTGATTGAAGCCACAATCCTAGCATGCAATAGGTCAAACCATTGGCCCATCTACCTTGATCTCGATACCAAATCAAGCCCAAAAAACAAGCCTTTCAAATTTGAAGCCTCTTGGTTAAAGCACCCCTCATTTCAACATAACAATGAGAAGTGGTGGAAGGAAGTATCCATAGCACACGATGTTACCACCCCGGGCTCGGAGTAACTAAGGAGATGATGTCTCAAGGCCTGCAAGTTGAAGACATGGAGTGTCAAGAGACATATGACCAGTTGATCCCACATTGAGCATATAGATCCCCTCCTCTCCCACACATCACCAGTCATCGGCAACAACATCGTCCACCACACAAACATGGCCTAGAAAGGACAACAAGTATTACTTCATGAGGTAACAAGTTTGGTCTTGTGGTAAGTTTCACTTTAATAATTGAAGCATTTGAGCAGGTTGCAAAGAGTCCTTTCTTGATTATGAAAACATTTGCTTGGGAATTATACATTTTGCCTTATTTAACCTTCATGGTTTACATGGTTTCCTAGTAAGTGGGTCACCCTTGGGGAAAGGGTTTCTACTAGGGGGTCTCCTTGAAGGGTCATTGTACCATTATTGCACATACTTACAACTTTCCATGCCTCTTCCCTTTCATTTCCTCATCTTTTGGATTTTTAGGCTCATTGACCACAAGAAGGGCTTGTACCTCATTTCATGGGAAGAATGGGCTAAAGGCCCATAGGTGTTCTAGCTGGAAAAAGTTAAAATCCATAAATTATCCTCCTATATGTTCTCCCTAAGGTCTTGAGAGCTATGAAACAATTATCCATAAAAAAAAATTAAGGACCTTTAAAAACGAAAATAAATAATTAATAAATGTCCCGCTTGGTGGGGGAATGCATTTTTGGTGTCTTTTAATTTCCAGTACATATGGAACTTGTTGGATTGTTATATTCTTTGCATTGAAATTCTAGTCGAGGTGAATCGACTGATAATCGAAGTTGACGTGGATCGATAATAAGCTGAAGGTCGAGGTTAGTCAATCGAGTAAAGTAGAAGTCAAAGGTCAAGGCGGTTTGACATGGTAAAGGCATCGACAACAAGTCGAAAAGAGGTCAACCAACACGAGGTCAATAGGAAGACGTGTGGTGACCAACTGAAAAATGAATGAAGGCCAACTGGTAATACAACTTGGATTTGACTGTAACATAATCCTGAGATTTGCGGGATTTGTAGCCAATGATCTGCATGGATCTGTAATCATTTTTGGGCACCAAGTCTTTAGGGTTTTTCCTGTTATAAAGCCTATAAAGAGGCATGTTGTAATGCTTTAAAGTCTAATGAATTAGTGTATGTATTTAAAGAAATCTTTAGATGTAAGTTGATGGTCATGCAGATGTAATTCAGATTGGCTACAGGGTTGTTCTTGTGCAGGCGAGAGGGTATGATGTCGATTGTGTCTTAGGTGTAGACCTAGGTTAGACATGTAACCTTGTATTCAAATTGAATAAGACAACAAGGGAGAAGAACACTCAAGGAATGTTGGTTTTCTGGTTTGGGTTTCTAGGGTAAAATCTTTGTGTACTGTGTGATTGCTTTGTCATTTGTGTTGATTTAATTCTTCTTCTCCTCTATTAGGTTTAGTGTGGAAGTGTCTCTCATTTCTTGGAAAGTGGTATCAGATCTGTGTTATGCTTTGACATGTGTATCAGATATTGATTTACCAATATTGAATATGAAAACTAAACCCTAGGTACAGTAAGAGTTGTAAGTCATAAATTGTGTTAAAGGTCGTGGTAAATAATCGAGAGCAGTTCAAGAATAGAGATAGAAAAATTCAATGGCCGGAATTTTGAGCTTTCGAAGCTTAAAATGGAAGATCTTCTTGTAAATTGAGAACAATGGACAACGGTTTGTCCAGGTACCCAGCTGACATGCATGCCAACGGAAGAATGGGATAAACTCGAAAGAAGAGCAAGAAGTATGATTCAACTTTGTCTTGCATATTCGATATTGTTGAATGTCTCAAGTGAAGATTCGACCAAGAAACTATGGGAAAAGTTGGGAAGCTTATACCAGTCGAAATCTCTGGTAAATAAGTTATTTCTCGGAAAGAAATTGTATCTTCTAAGAATGAGTGATGGCAGTTTAGTGACTGATCATCTAAATGTGTTTAACACCATTTTAATCCAGGTATCTTCTATGGATATTAAAATCACTAAGGAGGAGAAGTGTATAATCCTATTATGTTCTTTGCTAGGGTCTTGGGATAGCTTAGTCATGGCTATAAGGAGTAATACAACCACACTAGTGCTAGAAGATGTGGTTGCTTCTCTTTTGTTACAAGAAATGAGAAGAAATAACATGGAAGGATCGACCAAAGATGCTTTAATGGTGATAGGTTGACTAATTGAAAGACATAGATCTAAATCCTTGGTTCAATCAACAAGAAGATGTTGGAAATGCGGTAAAGCTAGGCATTACAAAAGCATTGTAAGTTGAGGGCGATGGAAGTCAGTACGGGATCCGATGAGAAGCAGACGACTGAGAAAAGGACAACCCCAAATAAGGGAGGTGATGTGTACTTGGCATCGACCAGTACACAATCGGATCAAGGTGTTTCGTTGATCAACTCAGAAGTATCCTATCATATGAAACCACATAGATAATGGTTTTCTGAGTATGAACGATATGATGGAGGTGATGTGTTCTTGGGGGACGAATCAACAACAAAAATTGTCGGACAAGGAAGAGTTCGACTGATACTCCAGGATGGGAGGAAAAGAACCCTTCCAGGTGTGCTACACATTCTAGGTTTGGCAACAAATCTGATATCTATCAGTAAAATGAGTGATGTTGGGGTAGACACTTTGTTTCAGAAGGATTAGTGCAAGATGGTCAGAGGTGCGATGGTCTTAATAAAATGAGTTCAGATTGAAACCCTATACAAGTTATTAGGGAATGTTGACTAAACTGGATGCAATAGCATCGTTTCTCCTGAAGATGACTCGACTTTGACTCAACTTGACCTGACTCGAGATGATTCGGTACAAACTAACTTGACAAGACATGATAAAATTGACCCGACCATGCTATGGCATGACAGGATGGGACACATTGGAGAAAAAGGACTTTGAGATATGCACATCAAAGGTATGGTCGAAGGTTTTCCTGAATGTGTTTTAGAAGTTGACTCTTGTGAACATTGCATATATGGAAAACAAAGACGGGTGAGGTTTCCATTTGGAGTGACAAGGGAAAATGGGATTCTAGAATTGGTGCATAATGATATGTTTGGCCCAGTTACAGTGCCTTCACTTGGTGGGTCCATGTATTATGTCTCCTTCATAGATGATTTTTCCAAGAAGACATGGATATATTTCCTAAGGAATAAATAAGAGGTTTTCGAGAAATTTAAAGATTTTAAAGCTCTTATAGAAAACCAGACATATAAGAAGATTAAGTGTTGAGAACTGACAATGGTGGTGAATTTTGTGGAAAATAATTTGATCAGTTATGTAAGAAGTGTGGCATAGCATGCCAAAATACCACACCATATACCCCACAAAAAAATGGAGTTGTCGATAGAATGAAAAGAATGTTGATGGATAAGGCAAGGAGCATACTCAGTGGTACTGGGCTCACACGAGAATTTTGGGCGGAGGCAATTGACGCTGCAAGATATCTAGTGAATATCTCTCCTTCTTTGGTGTTATTCGACACGAATCCACATGAGGTATGGTCAGGTATGAATCCTTTGGTTGTACATCTCAAGGTATTTGGCTGTGATTCATTTGTGCATGTTCCCAAGGAAAAGAGGAGAAAGTTGGACAAGAAGGCGGTCAAATGTATTTTCATTGGATACAAAGAAGAAATGAAAGGATATAAGCTCTGGGATCTTGCATCAAGGATAATAGTGTACAGTTGAGATGTGGTCTTCAGAGAAGTCGGAGGTAAGTCCAAGCCTAAAGAAGTTGTTCAAACCAAGAATAATTCTGAGACAATGTGGTTTTAACTGAGGAACGAAGAACATGATTTAGATGAGTCGATTTAATTTGAGGAAGAGGTGGAAAAACAAACTCTGATGGTAAGGAGGTCAAAAAGAGTAAGAAAACTAGTCGAAAAGGTATAGTCCACCTGACTTTCATTCCACATTCATGCTAGTTGCCATTGATGATGAGCCCAAGTCGATCGATGAGGCAGTCGACTCAGCAAAGTGTAAACTCTGGAAGGACGCCATGGTCGAAGAGATGGAATCCTTGCACAAGAATGAGACATGGGATTTAGTCAAGTTACCTAGTGGAAGAAATATTTTCAGTATCAAATGGGTATTCAAGAAGAAGATGAATGTCGCAGGACAAGTCGAGAAGTTCAAATCTCAACTGTTAGCGAAAGGTTATTCCTAAGTCGAGGGAGTCGACTTCAGTGAGATTTTTTCCCTTGTCGCAAAATTAACTTCCATTAGAGTACTAATGTCTTTGGTTGCAACATTCGATCTGGAAATAGAACAGATGGATGTGAAGACAACGTTCCTACATGGAGACCTGGAAGAAGAAATCTACATGAAACAACCTGAAGGATTTGTAGTAAAGGGCTAGCAAGAGTTGGTGTGCAAACTGAAAAGATCCATCTATGGTTTAAAGAAATCGTCAAGGATGTGGTACCAGAATTTCGACACATACATCCTTAGTTTGGAATTTGTGAGAAACAAAGTTGGTCACTGCATATATTCCAAGGAATAAGGTGGGCGTTTCATATATGTAGCTTTGTATGCGGATGACATATTACTGATTGGAAACAACATGGACGCAATAAAGGAGGTGAACAAGCAACTATCTTCCAAGTTCGACATGAAGGATCTCAGTGTAACTAACTTTATTCTAGGAATGGAGATTAAGAGAGATCAAGTCACTAGAAAGGTTTGGTTGAATCAGACGAAGTATATTGAAATAGTTCTGAAATGGTTCAACATGCAGGATTGCAAACCAATGAAGGTTTCAATTCTTGTGGGAGCAAGGATTACTTATGAACAATGTCCAAAGACACAGGAAGAAATAGAGGACATGGAATGTGTTTCCTATGAAAGTGTTGTTGGTAGTCTAATGTATGCGATGGTCTGCACTCAACCATACATTTCCCATGCAGTGGGAGTGTTGAGCAGGTACATGTCGACACTTAGAAAGGAGCACTGGAAAGTTGTCAAGAGAGTATTCAGGTATTTGTGTGGCATGAACGACTATGCTATATGCTACCAAGGAAGACCTCGAGGTGATAGTGGAAAATTAAATGTACATGTCTTTGCCGATGCCGATTGGGTTGGAGATCTAGATCGACGAAGGTCGACCAACGAATATGTCTTCAATATGTTCGGTTGAGCAATAAGTTGGATGAGTAAGAAATAGGTGGTCATAGCCTTCTCAACAACAGAAGTTGAATACATGTTGGCCACTCATTGAAGCAAAGAAGTGGTATGGTTGCAAAGGTTGTGTTCAAGAATCAGGTTTGATAAGAGAGTTATGAAGGTAAGTTGCAACAGTCAAAGCGCAATATTTTTGGCAAAGAACCCTGCTTAACATTCGAAGACTAATCATATTGATGTACAATACCATTTCATAATAGACATGGTGGAAAATAACAAGGTACTACTAGAGAAGGTATGCATGTTAGAAAACATAGCAGACTCGCTAACCAAGTCTGTGAGCGTTATGAAGTTCTCTTGGTGCAGAGAGGCAATGGGTTTTGTTGCCCTGGGTCTGTGAACAAAAGTTCAGAAATCTCCCATTTCAGCAAAGAAGACAACAAGTGGGAGAATGTTGGATTGTTATGTTCTTTGTAGTGAAATTCTATTCGAGGTGAATCGAATGACAATCGAAGTCGAGTTGAATCGACTGACATTCGAAGTCGAGGTGGATCGACAAAGAGTCAAAGGTCGAGGTTAATCAATCGGGTAAATTTGAAGTCAAATGTAGAGGCAGTTCGACGTATTAAAGGAATCAACGACAAGTTGAAGAGCTCAACCAACATGAGCTTGATAAGTGGACGTGTGGAAACCGGCCGAAGACCTAATGAAGGCCGACTGGTATTCGAATACTAATATGACTTAGAGTCGATTGTAACAGAATACCGAGATTCATGGGATTTCTAGCCAATGATCTGCATGGATCTATAACCGTTTTTGGGTGCCATTTCTTTAGGTTTTTTCCTGTTGAAAATCCTATAAAGAGGCGCGTTGTAAGGCTGTAAAGGCTAATGAATTAGTGTATTTCTTTAGAGAAATATTTAGATGTAATTTATTGGTCATGAAAATGTAAGTTGGATTGGCTACAGGGTTGTTCTTGCACATGCAAGAGGGTATGATGTCGATTGTGTCTTAGGTGGACCAAGGTTAGACATGTAACCTTTTATTAGGATTGAATTAGACAACAAGAGAGAAGAACGCTCAAGGAATGTTGGTTTTCCCGGTTTGGGTTTCTAGGATAAAATCTTTGTGTACTGTGTGATTGATTTGTCATTTGCATTCTTGATTAAATTATTCTTCTCCTCTGTTAGGTTTAATGTGGAAGTGTCTTTCATTTCCTCACAGAACTCAATGTGTTCCTAACTTCAAGTGGTAGTGTGGTGTTCTTTACTTTCCATTGAACATAGCACTCATTGTTGAGACCACAATAAATTAATGGAAAATAAAAGGGCTTGGAAAGAAGATGCATTGCAAACAAAGGATGCATTGCAAACGAAGGATGAATCACACCTCCACAAAGGCACCCATAGGTGAGACAATATGATCCCTTGATATGTCAAGAACCCCGTGCCCAAAAGTCTTGCCCCCATCCTCCCCATATCCATAACATGACCTAGAGAGGGTCTTCTTGGGAAACACTCCTTGAATTGGGTATTGGTCTACCCAATAGGGCACCATGACAACACTACCATACTTAAATTTAGAATTTTTTATATGGTCTTTGAACATTTGTTTAGTTTGAAAAGGGGGGATTTAATGCATAAGTTTGGGTGGTTCTTTGATCAAATGTGGCTTAATTGGCATGATACATGTGACTTGTGGACTATTGGAGGGCGTACGTGTTTGTCTTTGTAGGACCTTTCTTAGTGAAAGCTATCCATGGAGGTATTGTGCCATTTTGACCTTCATGGGGGTTGAAAACACCAACGATGGACGTCATACCCCATAGGATGGGTAGAGCACCCCAATGCCTTTATGTGCAAGGGATGGAGGAAGTTTCATTTGGAGGCACTTTGATAGCATTCAAGGATGACATCATAGCTCTTTGCACCTAGATGTTGGCCTTTGGATGCCTAGGACATCACTTCCTAAGCCCTTAACATCATTTGGAGGCTAAGGTTTGGTGGGCTTGATGGTTCTGAAAGTGATGTGTGTGGTTTGAAGGAAGGAGATGCATGGCATGACACTCTAGCACATGAGAGCATGGCACATGGCCTTGGGAGGCCCAATGATCTGATTTTTTAGGCTCAACGTCTCACTTATAGGGCATGATGTCACCCTTTTAGGGTTTTTACTTTATGTAAATTTTATATTTGTAAGTTATAAGGTAAAATAAATGGGGTCGACCCTATTTTTATTTGTTGTTGACAATTTTATGTGGAAAAATTGGTTTAGATGGCCTTACATAAATAGAGGTCGTCTCTTTTTAATTTTCACAACTCGTCATCTGAGAATTACATAACTCTTGGACTAAAATTTCGGCCCCTCTTGGGTAATCCGCTATCTCTTGTTTTCTTGTCATTATGGATGCTACACTTGTCTATTGGTGGAAAAAAGGATAGTGACTTCTCTTCGCGGTGTTTCTTTGGCATTTTTGGATGATATCTTGGTAGTAAGGGTATGTTGCATGCTATCTCTTGGATTGGTGAGCAATTTTCTGCAATTTATTGTCAATTTACTTGTTCAAATTCAAGAAATATATCTAAAACCCTAGGAGGAGTAAAATGGCTTACACCCTCCACCGAGATTTAATTTTATTTGTCATTGAAAGGCTACAAGGCTTTCCTTAAGGAGTAAGAAGGTTTACACCCTTATTGCAAGGCCTCTCTAGGACTTGTTTTCTCTAGGAAGTAAAAGGGCTTACAACCCTAGAGAAATCATTAAAACCCTAGTTCATCTTGGATTTTAAGCTAGAAAATTTGGGAAGATTGTTATTGGGTTGTATAAGGGTTTAGCTCTCAACATATATCTCTTATTCCTATTCATTTAACTTTTCTTCCAAGGAAGAAACTCCATTACCCAATAGATAAGACATTAATCTTTGCATTGGATATTGAATATTGTTGCATTGGTAAATGTGGATTTTGAGATATTGAATTGTTCAAGTTTGGATTTAAATTTCACAAGCTATCTTGTGCCTTAAGGGAATCTTCTTATTGCCAAATTATTAAGCTGTTATAAAAAAACATTAAGCTACATCCAATAGGGCTGCAACAAATTCACTTTCTCTTACTCTTTATCCACTTTTCTACTGTTGAAATTCACTTGCAAGTTGTGACAATTGATCTATTGTTTAAGAGCTATTGTTTGGGTGGATTACTTGCTAATTTTAGTGGTTAGAACTTGCTGATGTAGAAAAAATTTGCTACAGACATAGGGATTTTAACAAACTTTGTTGATAACACTCTCTTACAACCCCCTTATTGCCATCAAAGTTTGGGTTTAAACATTGGAATATTGTCTACTTATTGCAAGCATTGTTATCCAATATTTTATGTTGACTTTTATGGTCTGATTTGTAGTTGTTATAAGTTTAATATTGTTGATATATCATTGTTCACTACTGGAAGTTTGGGACAACAAGTTTTCTTGTTGATTCCCCATTGGTTTGTCTAACATTGTTTTCCAGGTACACAACCTTGGAAACCATTTACCAAATCCAAAGATTTTTTCCTCAAGCCTCAAGTCTCATATTGAACTTTACATATAGGGGTATTCTTATAGATCCTTGCTTCTCCCCTTGCAATCCCCATAGGATTAACCGAGAAAAATCCCTTGTATTGGACTTGTCCTACACTAAAACGAGGGGGATATCTATTGAGGTGACAGTGATAGGTGTCCTTAGTTGTGTCTCACATTTGATGCTCGGGTTGGGATTTTCCCAAGCTACAAATTATGTGATAACACACGACACAGCTATGTTAATATTTCAACAAAGACTCCAAAATCTCAAGATCCAACTCAAATAATGAAATAGAGAAGAGATTTAGGACATCTTCAAGGAAAAACGAGACCTCGAAAACCAAATGGAGCACATACAACAATGAATGATTTTAACAGGGAGAACATAGGACCTCATAGTAGAAGAAATGGGAGAGACCATCCAGCTAGTCCACTGCCTAAAATAGGAGGAACAACTTTGGAGGAAGAAGTCTCAAATCCCCTGGCTCGAAGCTGAGGAGCGTAACTCAAAGTTATTTCATCAACCTATGATCCAACCTATATACCGCAATAGAATAGAAGTGCATAAGGATAGCCAGAGCATTCAATTCTCCAAAAATGAAGATATTGAAGTTGAAATAATCTAATACTACAACACCTTGATGGCAGATTTGCAACCCAATAGATAGGAAACTTTAAACAAAGTAACCCAACATATTCCAAAGTTGGTGACAACTGAACAAAAAAATGCCTTAATAAGGCCGATTGCTCTGGAGGAGGTGGAGCGGGCAATTCTTAGCATGTCAAAAGGTAAATCTCTTGGACAAGACGAATTTACTACTGACTTCTTCCATCCATGTTGGTCTCTCATCGAGCATGCTGTTATGAAGTAGTAGAAGATTCCAGGAATTACTTGAATGTTTTCCCAACTCTTAACTCAACCTTCCTCACCTTGATCCCTAAAGAGGAAAAGATTGAAGACCCAAGTAAATTATGTCCCATTTCTTTATGCAATGTAATCTATAAAGTAATACCCAAAGCCATTCCAAATTGCCTAAAACCCCTCCTTCCTAGCCTCATTTCCCAAGAAAATCAAGCTACATGGAAGGAAGACAAATCATGGATAACATCGTCTCATCCCATGAGATGATTCATTCCTTGAAAACTACTAAAAAAACAAGCACGATGATAAAATTGGATATGTCCAAAGCCTTTGATAACTTAGTTGAAAGTACATCAAGAAACTCCTTCTCACTTTCATATTCTCAAAGCATTGGGCCCAATGGGTTATGATACTAACTTATACAACATTTTTGTCCATCATGATTAAGGTTTCCCCCTCCCAAGACATCAAGCTAGGGGACCCTCTTTCCTGTTACCTTTTTCACAATTATGGAAGAAGGACTTGGTCGTCTCATAAAAGTGGTGATTGGCGAAGGACACATGAAAGGATTAAAGTTCCACAAAGAAAACAAAAAAACCTCCCATCATCAATTGGTCGATGACACAATGCTTATGGGTACTATTATCCCCATTTTGTGGGTAATTAAGGAAATGATGTCTCGAGGCCCTCAGTTTGCAGACATGGAGAGTCGAGAGATTACATGACCATCAGTACCCCTTTGCATAGATGGAAAACCCACTCACCACCACAGATGGTCGCATGTTTATAGATGGCATCCACCACACCAGTTGGCTTACGGAAGGCCGTGGGCCTTGCTCCATGAAGTACAAGTTAGTATTATGGTGAGCATCATTTCAATACCTAATCCATTTGATTATGTTGTATCTTAGATTACTCTAGATTTCATGATATGTGCTTGGACATTATGCCTTTTCCCTGCTTCACCTTGGTGGTTGACATTGTGCCCTAGTAAGAGGCCTTCTTTGGGAATGGGTTTTCTGCTAGGAAATCCCTTAATGAGCCATTGTACCATTCCCGACCATACTTACCATTTTCCATCATTATTCCCCTCTATTTCCTTATCTCTTGGGATTTTAGGGTGTATTGACCCAAGAAGGGGTTGTCCCTCATTCTATGGAAAGAAGGGGATAAATACCTAGAGGGGTTGGTGTTGGGTAAAAGATAAAATCCATATATGAACCTTCCATATGCTTCGTCTAGGAATCACCCAAGAAAGCAATAAAATTCTTATATTTGAATAAGAGGGGACCCATAATATAACAAAGAAATGCCTGAGAGGTAGATTGAAGGATAGGAGGTCTCATCATGAGCTGACCTATCACTTCCATGGATATCTAGTGGTATGACATTGTAATTATCTGGTCACCAAACCAGGGTAGTGACTCTCAGTTGCATGGCTAAGATAAAGGGGGTCTCATCACGAGCCAACCTTCTCATTTCCATTAATCATTTGTGGGTGACATTGCCACCATCTGGTTACCCCGCCAAGGCAGTGACCTTCAACCTCTCCTTGTGATAAAGAAAATATAAAGAAAGAAAGATAAAAGGAAAATGATGGGCTTGGAAAAAGTGCATTGCGGATGAAGGTACCACACACCCTCTAAAAAGGCACCCATGAATGAGACACTATGTTTCCTAATATGTCATGAGCCCTATTCCCATTGAGTCTTGACCCCATCCACCTCATACACCTTACATGTCTTAGAGAGGGACCTCTTGGAGGTTCTCCTTGACCTAGGGCAAGATCTACCCAATATGACACCTCGTCAACCCTCCCATGCTTAAGCTTGACAGGTCGCATAGTATCTTTGAGTTGTTAATTGTTTGATATGGTAATCTTTGATGCACATGATTAGATGGATTATTTATTGATTGGATCCACTTATCATGATTTTATGACTTGATATCCTTGGAGGGCCTGTCCATTTGTTTTTGCAGGACCTAGTTGGTGGAGAGTTTTGGGAGAACAATCCTAGCTTGGGATTCAATGGGGCTACAAGCCCACAAGTTGGATGTCAGGAGCCCGCATGCCAGATGAGAGAGAGATGAATTGGATGGCCTTGATGATGACTTGGATGACCTAGCCCACACATTTCTTGCTAAATGATTTACCCAGGAGAGGAAAAACGTCCCACTTTTGAGCACGAAGTCATGGTATTGGGAGTTTGGGCTTGGTGGTGAGGTGCCACTTACTTGCACTTGGAAGTTTTGAGGAGAAGACAGTTTTCACCAAGAAGATATCATCAAATGCTTGACACATGGCCTTGGGAGGCCCTTCCATCCTTCTCCAGCACCAACGACCTCCTCAAAGTGGCAAAACATTCCCTAAAGGGGTGACGTCATCCTTAATTAGGGTTTAATTTGTGCAAAAGATGAAATTTTAAGTGAATTATCTAATATTATTGTGCTAAGGGAGAAAGATTAGGGTTGTTGACCCCTAATCTTGTGTTTTACTCCTTATTTTGTGGACAAGTCATGTTGGCTAAATTTTGTATAAATAGAGATCATAAGATATCATTTTAAATCATAACTTTCCTCTCACAAGAGGACTTGGTCTGAAATTTCGGCCTCCTTGGCTATTTTAGCTATTGTGCACTTTTGTATGGCTGATTTTATGAATGGTTGGTGGAAGAAGGTCTAGTGATAGCTTTGGATGATGCATTTCTAGCTCTTGTGGTGATTTGTCTTAGTATTTCTCTCGATCTTGGTATGGTTTTCTACTATTGTGCTATCATCATTTCAAGTTCAAGTGTTTTATGCTATGAGCTAGGTGGGAAGTATAAGGGCATACACCCCCACCATAGCTTTCACCATTGTTATTTGATTCATCTCATAGATCAAGGGTTTGTTAAGAGAAGTATAAGGGCATACACCCTCTTAGCTTAAACCCTAGCTTGCATTGGAGATATAAAATTATTGCATTGGAAAACATGAATTTCAGTCTTTTTACTTCTTGCAAAAGTGGATTGTCTTCCTTGTGCCTTGGGAACCTCACAGCCACTAGGGTGTCCTCATCTAAGGGATACTTATTGATGTTGTTACTAAATTGCATATTTATCCATTAGGGCTGCAGAAACCCTAACCTACTTGCT
Organism: Picea engelmannii; assembly: GCA_009831015.1. Lineage (NCBI taxonomy): Eukaryota > Viridiplantae > Streptophyta > Pinopsida > Pinales > Pinaceae > Picea > Picea engelmannii. The sequence goes on along the minus strand of ML803185.1, from coordinate 358,634 downwards.
TTAATAACTCTTTATTCGACCATTGTTTTCTGCTCAAAGTTTGCACACTTACTCTACTTGTCCTAGTACACTTTTTGGCAAAGTTTGAGGAGATTTCAGTGGCTGATTTTCTTTCTGTAGTACATTGAATGTTACAGCCATAAGGCTGATATAATTTTCTGTAGACAAGTGTTTACAACAACCTTATCTTTTGTGCTAGATTTTTGGCTCTTTCATCTTGAGTTTAGCTAGTCTTTCTCTTGTATTTTCTACTTGATCTCTAGCACTTATTGAGCAACTTGTATTATCATTTATTTGCTGATATATATTGTCATATACTGCTGCAAATTAGGGACAGCAAGCTTAACTTGATGATCCAACTAATATATATTGTTGCAAGGTGTGTTTTCTTGTGTCTTGGGCAGGTACAATCATTCGAAAAAAGCACTACACTTGTGGGGCAGCCTTTGCTTGACTTACAAGGCATCTCTCCCTACCCTTCATTCCATTTATACTTGACCTATTGGGGCTCCATTTCCAGTTCCTTCCATATATGTATCAGTCCCCTTAGGGTCACCGGGATCACCTCCCTAGAGTGACCTAGTCACCCTTGAAGTGTGGGACCTACAGCGAGGTGACATTGGGTGTAGGATTTCCATAGTTGTAGAACTTGTTCCTTGGTTGGGTCGAGATTTTCCCAACCTACAACTTGTGCCATAAAATTTTGGCACCATTTCCGAGGAGGATTTTGAATCCTCTTCTGAACCCTAACAACACTTTGGTAAGCTATCCCAAATCCTTTCCCTTAGCTTGCCTGGAGACTCCACCCAAGGGAAGTTCCCTTTCCACCTTTCTTGATTAGATCATCTTGAAGCTCATCTAGCGAATCCACCTTCCCAGAATACTTCTTCCCCCTTCCCTTTTTCCGCTTTCCATCCTTTGATGAGCAATAGTCTCATCTAGGGACTCCATTGAGGCTCTACCCTAAGTGATGGAACCATGGCCTCACGGGACTTACCATGGGAATTCCATAATGTGTATCCTTCTCTTGATGTTTAGAATGTTCCTGGCTATCCAAACCATTGTCCAATACAATGGAGAGAAAATTTCCCCAAATTTGATAGTGATCTATCCCTAGCAGTCACCCATGTGGCCAATTATATGAAGTATGTTTCAAGCTTGGATGTGCTACATGAGGATGTGCTAATGAATTTTTTTTTATCTTTATTGGAATCAAGTCAAAAATATTGGCTTGCACATTTATGTGATCCGAAGAGTATCCCTTCTTCTACAAAACTCATTGAATAATTTCTCAAGTATTATCGTCCAACTACTTGGAGTTTGGAAGATGCTTTTCAAGAGCTCGAACACATTCTTTGCAGAGAAGGTTTTCTGATCAATGATGATAAAATAGATGAAGAAGTGCTCGAAGAACATACTCATGAAATCAAGCTTCAAGAAGATCCTGATGAAGAAGTTTCAAACGAGACATATGATGAAGAAGACGTGCTCATATCTACCCTTCCATTTGATGAAGACATCCAGGCCTTTGTTCCTCACATGCATCAAGAAGAGAACATGATAAGTGATAATCCTTTTCAAGATCTTGATGACGATTTATTTTGTGACTTTGGAAGTGAAGAGTTGTTAGAGGAACCCTTGTATGCAACAAATCTTTCTATAAAATAACACATGAAACACTATGCATTAAGAATCAAGCCTTGTGTGATGAAGAGGCGATGGAGGAGCATGCCCATGAAGAGAAAAATAAATCTTGATGAAGCGCAACATGTTGAGGCATAATTTTATTTGCTCCTACTTTATGAGGATGAGATCATTCAAACTTGTCCTCCTCCTGCACACGAGCATGAAGAAACAATTAGCCTCGATGATACATATGATCTTGTGCAAGACATCTCTGACATGGTCGATCTACACATTGATGATTTCATATAGGTTGGGAGACGTAGATGGGATATGAGTTACTTCAGTATTGATAGAGATCCCATTTATGGCATTGAGGGTAATAGCTCTCAAGGAGAGGGGGTTGAGTTTTCATCATCATAGGAGTGGTCCTCATATGTGTATGATTCAGATGTTTGGCAGCCTGGTGATGATATGGTTACAAATTTGTTCCTCCCCTTCGAGGATGACTTGCCACAGCATACTCATAGTGATATTCAGTCATCCTTTGGTGCATACTCTTTTGAGGATGTAGATTTTTTTTATGATAAATTCCAATCGTTGTGCTCATATTTTGAGGAATACCAGGACATGGCCATCTTAGAGCAGTCAGAGGTTCATTATTCAAAGTGGAAGTATTTTCATCTTGGAGATTTCCATGGAGATTCATAGGGGAAGAGGCGGTGTTTTTCTACACCTGAGATTGTTCCTTACCTCTTACCCTCTTCTCTAAGAGACCATGCAGTATTCTTCCGATCTCTTGTTTCCTCTTAGTCTTCGACAAGCAGTGAGTCTTTGTGCGTGGATGAATATGAGCCTTAGTCCACATAGAGTATCCCCCTTCATAGATGGATTGATCAGTCTTGTGTCTATACTTTCAGGCAGGATGATCGGGCTAATGGTTTCTCTTTCCAGAAGGACTTCCTCCCTCCCACCCATCTTCATGAGTTTTATTTCATGATTGATTATATATATGTTTATAATCATGATTATTATGTCATTAACTTATCTTTGTTGTATTACATGATTAAGCACAGGGGGAGATACTTTGATGAGATGATCAAATGGTTGCACTGGTTGTATGACTTCACCTGACATCATCTAGCACGTTATCTTCTGGGCCCCAAGGCCCCAGGTAAGTAGGTAAGTCATTTTCATTCAATGCATTTTCATCTTGATTGCTCATACTAGTTCATATGCATTTCATTTTCATTCTTATCTACTTGCATATTGATTTCATGCTTAGTTTAGAAAAAAAAATTCAAAATTTTATTTTTCTAGCTTAGTTGGTTTGGATTATGATCATAGGAGAACAAGAATGAGTAGGCCATCCTGCACTTGACAGTTTGATGTTTACTTGCAGGCACAGGTCTACCAGAAGATGTTGTGGTTCTCATGCACTCTACAGTGAGCACATGTCCCCAAGTAGGAGCCAGATGTTATCCCCATTTTGTGGATAACTAAGGAGATGATGTACTGAGGCCCTCAGGTTGTAGATATGGAGTGTCGAGAGATTACATGACCAACAATACCCCTTTGCACAGATGGAAAACCCACTCACCACCACAGATGGTCACAGATTTATAGATGGCATCCACAACACCAGTTGGCTTCTGGAAGGAAGTGGGCCTTGCTCCATGACGTACAAGTCAGTATTATGGTGAGCATCATTTCAATAACTAAGCCATTTGATTATGTTGTATCTTGCATTGCTCTAGATTTCATGATATGTGCTTGGACATTATGCCTTTTTCCATGCTTCACCTTGGTGGTTGACATTGTGCCCTAGTAAGTGGTCTTCTTTGGGAATGGGTTTGTTGCTGGGAAATCCCTTAATGAGCCATCGTACCATTCCCAACCATACTTACCTTACCCAAGAAGGGGTTGTCCCTCATTCTATGGGAAGAAAGGGCTAAAGGCCCAGAGGGGTTGGTGTTGGGTAAAAGATAAAATCCATATATGAACCTTCCAGATGCTTTGCCCATGGATCACCCAAGAAAGCAATAAAACACTTATCTTTGAATAAAAGGGAACCCATAATATAACAAAGAAATGCCTGAAAGGTAGATTGAAGGATAGGAGGCCTCATCATGATCCAACCTATCACGTCCATGGATATCTAGTGGTATGAAATTGTCATTATCTAGTCACCAAACTAAGGTAATGACTCTCAGTTGCATGGCTGAGAGAAAGGGGCTCCCATCACGAGCCAACCTTCTCATTTCCATTAGGCATTTGTGGGTGACATTTCCACCATCTAGTCACCATGCCAGGGAAGTGACCTTCAACCTCTCCTTGTGTTAAATAAAATATAAAGAAAGAAATATAAAAGGAAAATAATGGGCTTGGAAAAAGTGCATTGTGGACGAAGGTACCACACACCCTCTACAAAGGTACCCATGAATGAGACACTACGACCCCTAGTATGTCATGAGCCCTAGGCCCATTGAGTCTTGACCCCATCCACCTCATACACCTTACATGGCTTAGAGAGGGACCTCTTGGAGGCTCTCCTTGACCTAGGGAAAGATCTACCCAATAGGACACATTGTCAACCCTCCCATGCTTAAGCTTGATAGGTCGCATAGTGTCTTTGAGTTGTTAATTGTTTGATATGGTAATATTTGATGCACATGCTTAGATGGGCTATTTATTGATTGGATCCATTTATCATGATGTTATGACTTGAGATCCTTGGAGGGTGTGTCCATTTGTTTTGCAGGACCTAGTTGGTGGACAGTTTTGGGAGAGCAAGCCTAGCTTGGGCTTCCATGGGGCTACAAGCCCACGAGTTGGATGCCAGGGGCCTGCATGCCAGATGAGAGAGAGATGACTTGGACAACTTTGATGATGACTTGGATTACCTATCCCACCTATTGCTTGCTAAACTATTTGCCTAGGAGGGGCAAAATGTCCCACTTTTGAGCATGACATCATGGTATTGGGGGTTTGGGCTTGGTGGTGAGGTGCCACTCACTTGCACTTGGAATTTTTGAGGAGAAGAGGGTTTTCACCAAGAAGATATCATATAGATGCTTGACAAATGGCCTTGGGAGTCCCTTCCATCCTTCTCCAGCACCAACGACCTCCTCAAAGTGGCAAAACGTCCCCTAAATGGGTGATGCCATCCTTAATTAGAGTTTAATTTGTGCAAAAGATGAAATTTTAAGTGAATTGTTTAATATTATTGTGTTAAGGGGGAAATATTAGGTTTGTTGACCCCTTATCTTGTGTTTTACTCCTTATTTTGTGGACAAGCCATGTTGGCTAAATTTTGTATAAATAGAGATCATAAGATCTCATTTTAAATCATAACTTTCCTCTCACAAGAGGACTTGGTCTTAAATTTCGACCTCCTTCGCTATTTTAGCTCTTTTTCACTTGTGTATGGCTGATTTTATGAATGGTTGGTGGAAGAAGGTCTAGCGCTAGCTTTGGATGATGCATTTCTAGTTCTTGTGGTGATTTGTCTTGGTATTTCTCTTGATCTTGGTATGGTTTTCTACTATTATGCTATCATTATTTCAAGTTCAAGTGTTTTATGCTAGGAGCTAGGTGGGAAGTATAAGGGCATACATCCCCACCATAGCTTTCACCATTGTTATTTGCTTCATCTCATTGATCACGGGTTTGCTAAGAGAAGTATAAGGGCATACACCCTCTTAGCTTAAACCCTAGCTTAGAGAAACTTGCCTTGGGAAGTAAAATGGCTTACACCCCCAAGGAGGTAGCTTCTCTAAGCTCCTTGTGACTCCATTAACCCAATATTAAAGGCACTAGTCATTGATTTGTTGCATTGGAGATATAAAATTATTGCATTGGGAAACGTGAATTTCGGTCTTTTTACTTCTTGCAAAAGTGGATTGTTTTCCTTGTTCCTTGGGAACCTCACAACCACTAGGGCGTCCTCATCTAAGGGATACTTATTGATGATTTTACGAAATTGCATCTTCAGCCATTAGGGCTGCAGAAACCCTAACCTACTTGCTTTAATAACTTGTTATTCAACTATTGTTTTTTTCTCAAAGTTTGCACACTTACTCTACTTGTCCTAGTACACTTTTTGGCAAAGATTGAGGAGATTTTAGTGGCTGCTTTTCTTGCTGTAATACATTTAATGTTACAGCCATAAGTTTGATATAATTTTCTGTAGACAAGTTATTACAACAACCTTATCTTTTGTGCTAGAGTTTTAGCTTGTTCATCTTGAGTTTAGAAAGTCTTTCTCTTGTATTTTCTACTTGATCTCTAGCACTTATTGAGCAGATTCTAATATCATTTATTGACTTTGCTGATATATATTGTCATCCACTGCTGCAAATTAGGGACAGAAAGCTTAACTTTCTGATCCAACTAATATATATTGTTGCAAGGTGTGTTTTCTTGTGTCTCGGGCAGGTACAATCATCCGAAAAAACACTACACTTGTGGGGCAGCCTTTGCTTGACTTACAAGGCATCTCTCCCTACCCTTCATTCCGTTTAGACTTGACCTATATGGGCCCCGTTTCCACTTCCTTCCATCTCTATCTCAATCCCCTTAGGGTCACCGAGATCGCCTCCCTAGAGTGACCTAGTCACCCTTGAATTGTGGGACCTACATCGAGGTGACATTGGATGTAGGATTCCCATAGTTGTAGCACTTGTTCCTTGGTTAGGTCAGGATTTTCCCAACCTACAACTTGTGCCATAATAGGTACCCTGATGGTTCATGAAGTGCTTTCCATCAAGCAAATCCTATCCGACGTTTTGGAGGCATCCAAAACTTCCATCAACCAATGTAAGTCTCAAGCTTTCTTTTTCCAATACTCCACCGTCTGTTCAAGATAATATATCTCAAATTTTAGGTTTTCAAAGAAGAATTCTTCCCTCCAAATACTTAAGGGCTTCTCTAGTGGAAAACTCATTAAGACAAGAATCCTAGGGAGACTTACTATAGTGAATGGAAAAAAAAACTTGATAGTTGATCATTTTTCTCTCTCAACTTCGCAGGTCACTTGGTTCTAGTAAAAATCATTTAGCAGGCTATGCCCTTGTGTCTATTTTTTTCTCTGGTTGCTCCCAAATACTTCCTCAAAGTTGTTCGTAATATGGAAAGATATCCTATGGGAAGGGAACAAGGAGAACAAAGAATGGACTCTAGTCTCATGGTCCATGGTTTGCCTCTCAAAACTAGCAAGAGGGCTTGGTCTTCGTGATCCAAAATATTTAAACTTTGTTCTAGGGGTCAAAACCTGGTGGCGTCGGCTCAATAACACTCGAGTTAGTTGGGGACTATTTTGGAAACACAAATATGATAGCATCTAGACAGTGAAATATCTAATTTTGTTGAACACATCCCCTTGTGGATCATCCATCTGGAATGTTGTCGGACAAAATTACGCTCTACTTTAGCAACATTATTCTGGGAGATAAGAAATGGTCATTTTTCCCTCTTCTAGGAGGATTCCTTTCTACATATTCCAAAATGGAGTGAAATAAATGAACTCGAAGCCCTCAAAGCTTCAATGATATGTCAAAACAAAACTCACATTTTCCATTATTGGCACCCTCGAGGAGCAAACCAAATCTAGATATCATGGATCCCTAAAGAACAATAGACTTTTCCCCTCGATCCCTCTGGTTGGGATCCTTTCTGGGTAGATTTGATCTCCCACAAAATAAAAAAATTTGATAAACTAGAAAAGCTTTGATGGGGTAAACACCCAAGCATAAACTTTTCAGTTAGGGAAGCCTATTATCTTGCCACAGAACTTCAAAACCACCTCCATCAAGAAATTTGGAGCAAAATATGGCAGTAGTAGCTATGTCCAAAATTCTCTACCTTTCTATGGATTTTGGCCCAGGGGAAAACTCTTAAGTGGGACAACCTTATCAAACGAGGCTTCTCAAGACCATCTTTTTGCCACCTCTGTAAGAACTAGGCTGAAACTATGGAGCATCTTTTTAACTCCTGCCCCTTTGTGTTCACACTATGAAATCAAATCACTATGACCTTTCAAAGTTATGATCATAACAAACTAAGCATAAGGGAAACCATCAAAGGTTGGCATCAACAAATTAACAACAATCCTATACTGAACAAATATTGGCAGGCTCTCCCATGGTTTCTTCTATTGGAAACATGGAAAGAAAGGAATATACACATCTTTAAAATGGATAACCTAGAAGCCCAATAACTGTGGACCAAAATGAAGCAAGCCATATGTGAAATTGCCCTCCTTCACACTTGGAAAGAATAGGGTTGGAATGGAGATCTTCAAGAACACAACATATTTTTATCCCTCAAACTAAATCCCTGCAATCACATCTCCACCCGCATGAAGGTTCAGAAACCTCACTCCTGCCCTCCAAACTATTGATCACCCCCACCCCATGGCTTTTTCAAGCTCAACTTTGATGGGGCCTCAAAAGGGAACCTGTGACCAGCCGATTTTGGGGGGTTCTTTAGAAACAACTAGGGAAAAATTTTATGGACCTATGGAGGTTATATGGGATTTGATAGAAACAAAACTTTATGCATTGGAATATGGTCCTTGAATAGTTAGACATGAAGGATTTTCTAAGATCATCGTGGAAGGGGACTCTCAAACAGTGATCCATATTCTCAGGAAATTGCAACAAGGCATGCCTACAAGAAAACTAGCAAATGTTAGTGCCTTCAAGTCCATATGGAAAAAAAAATCTCTCCTCCCATGAATCTTGGCTCTCACTCCATTGCATATTCATAGGTCAACTAATAAAGGAGCAGAAATAATGGAAAATGTGGGAATCATAGGTGGACAAGAAATTCTAGACAGGCAATGGAACCCCTCCCAATCATATTTTCTATCGGAGCACTATTCCAACCTTGCAGTTAAAGAAGGCCCCTCCTCAGATGGGGTGTTAGGGATGCGAGTCGCCTTGAGCGATGGACCAAGCGACCACGTGGTCAAGGCAACGATAAGACACCGGGAAATGTCGTGTGAATACAGGCCAAGCCATGTGAATTCATCGATTGAACATGACATAGGGGAATTTGCAGCGTTTAATTGTTAGTTAAGGCTTGTACCTCCAAGGTCACTCACATATACCTCTATCCCATCATGAATACAACGGGTTTTAGGCTTCGTAACTTAAGTGAGTGGGATGCTCAAACCATTTCGTAGCATCATAACTCTAAGTGGAATCCTCTTCCAATGCGCATAATTGTTAGCAATGAGATATGTGTGACATTACAGGTTCTTAGCATGATAAAAAAGGAGGCCAAGGCTCCTCATTGCATAGGCTCGATTCTGAATCTTTGTGTAGCTTTCAATATGATTTAGGTTTTCCTCATTTTTTTGGTTTGAACTTGTCACTCTGTGCATCGTTATGCCACCCACCCAAGGCTACAATAGGGGATATCGTCAGGTCAAAGGAACCTCTAAGACTCCTCCACCTATAGTATATTAGTCCAAAACCCTCCATCCTGCAGGTGCAACAAAATGCTCAAAATTTTGCTAATGAATATTAAGACCAAATCCCCCCTCGAATATGTGAGGAGATAACTAACATCGAGGAAGTTGTCCACCATGAATGAGCTACCATCCATGACTGGAATATAGACATCAAAATCGACAATTAGGTATCGGAACTGGGAAACTCTAAAGCAAGGGACACCAATTACTAGAGAACTGTGGATCTCTACTGGCACATAAAGATGTTTGTGGGTAAGATTTTGCTATATAGCGTGGAAGAATGTGAGGAAATCCTCATACAATTGGTCGAGGTGTGGAAATAACTATGAGATATCAGAGCTAGAATTGATGCTCAATCCCAACAAGACAAAGCCCATCCTAATGGCAACCCCAGGCCTCAGCATCAGGAACACCTTGCAAGGGAAAGTGGCTTTCCTCCAAAATAATCTCCAGTATGTCTAGAATTTTGAGTACCTTCACTAGTTTTTACGATAGTCTATTGGATGACTGTATTACAATAATTATATTTCCCAATTGGTCTTATATCTCTATAAGTTTGTCTTTAATCCATAATTTAGCTCAAACTATATGGACAAAAAGCCTTCTTCATTTTTGTTGGTTTGGTTTCCCTAGTGGCAAGCCAACAACTCAGTGAATTTTGTATAATTTTTCCATACTCTGGTACATAGAAGTAGACTTGTTTGCTGACAAAAAAAAAAACTTTATTGTTTTTTTTCAAGTTACTTTTGCATGTAACTTTATGTTATTAAGTAAATTTATTTGTTAGACTGTGAGTCCCTGGATAATCACAGATAATCACAAAGTCTGAGACAACCTACTTATGAGTTGCAATCCTTATCTATTAATGAGGTGTTGTCATGATCTATTGATGAATTGTCACTGAGATCTAATCCAGAAGTGGTCAAATCTATGTATTATAAATTGATATCATGAGATTGATACAATGAATAGAGAGTGGCTTAAATCCTTTTCCACTAATTCTTATCTTGTCTTGCTTGTGCTCTATTTGTTAACATGGTAGCAAATCTTCTTTAGTCATAAGGAGCTTGGTAATTCCATGGAAGGCCATTGAAGAGCCGACAATGTTGGTGATGAAGTTGCTCCATGGTAGTAATCCATGAAAGAATAGTAATGCATCCTACATCATGAGATTGATATCATGAGATTGATACAATGAATAGAGAGTGGCTTAAATCCTTTTCCACTAATTCTTATCTTGTCTTGCTTGTGCTCTATTTGTTAACATGGTAGCAAATCTTCTTTAGTCATAAGGAGCTTGGTAATTCCATGGAAGGCCATTGAAGAGCCGACAATGTTGGTGATGAAGTTGCTCCATGGTAGTAATCCATGAAAGATAGTAATCCATGAAAGAATAGTAATGCATCCTACATCAAGAAAAATGTAGATCTACATTAATTTGAGGGTGCAATGGTAAAAATATGTTCTTTCATTTGTATTATGAGTATTTTATAATATATTTTTCACATATCTGTTTCTATTTTTATTCTATCTATTATAGGTTTTGTGAAATTAAGTTGCTTAGAGACCTCGTAAAAAAATGGTGATTAGATCCAATATGTAATTCGGATGAGGAATTGTCAAACTTTGTTGCCATATTTGTCAGTGAATCGCATCCTTTGGTGATGGGATCGATCAGCCGCATATGTATCTCCTAAAGCATGATACGAACTTTGTGATATTTTCTGTTGTGTATACCTTTGGTGAAGGCCAAAGAATAATTGACAGAATCTTGATCTTCCAGGCCATCGATATACAACCAAATCCAAATTGATTGTTCCTAACTGTTCTGGCGGTTGTTTACAAGGCCAAATTAATATAGGTCGCGAGTTCGAATGGTCAAACCAATGTTCTAAAGAAAATACAATTTGGGGCGGGTGAGTCTCAGTCTATGCAACGATGAATGCAGTAGCTGTAGTGGACTAGAAAATTAGAATTTTGGTGGCTTGAAAGTTGTATTTGTACTATGAGATCCAATTCAATGCAGACAATATTGTATAGAATCATGTCCTCCTTCAAATTGGTGGTGGCTACAAGTTAAACCATGAAAGCATCGTGAAATTTCAGCAGCATAAATATACATCAACCAACAGTCCATTGTGCACGTGTCAACAAAAAAGAAAAGTGAAGTGTAATACAACATTGCATCACAACATTATTCTCAGTCAAAGGAAGAAACCCCCCAACGGACCTGATTAAGGATGCACAGTGACCTACCAAATCGATTGACTCTCGAAAGCCCACATGTCCCATGTACAGTTGGATAGAGAAAAGGAGTGATCAATAGCGGTCTACCCTCAACAATTTGATTCAAGTGATTTCCAATTTATATATTGGTGTTCCTGCATTTATTCCAGCGGAAAAGACAGAATGCCCACCTAGTAGTCCATTTGCAATTGTATTGCCAGAAATTGAGGTAAATTGTTTTAATCAACAATTTTTATCCCACATGCAGTCTTCAATTGTAAATCACTACTTTTGTATTATAGTCTACCTAGACTGAAAAATAACTCTTCAGGTAAACCTTTTCTTGTTGGGTGTTATGGCTTGAAGTGTATGGCAAGTATGAAATGAGTGAAATCCAAATTTTCAAATATTTGAAACTAAGTGGCAAATTGTAAATCCATCAAGAGTAAGATTTATTTCATGCATGAGTTAAAGGATAAATCATTGACTCTGAGCATTGAATTGTACAAAGGGAAAAGTTGCAAAATCCTTTCAAAGTCAAGTGTGAAAATTATCATCAAGACCTCCCTGAAATTTGAATAAGGAGCTCAAGAGAGTGATCAAAATTAAGTCAGTCATCACACTTTAGGGTGCATGATCAGTAATACCTAACACCTTAAGTGTAACAATAATCAAGCGAGCGTGATATAAAAGAAACAAGTGCAATCGAGCGAGTAGTCGTGAGCGTGACAAGTGAGCATGATAAAAATAATAAACGGGTAAAGTAGGAAAGCATTTACAAAATTCCTCTTAAGAAATCAAGGAATTACAAGACTATAAGCATGAATTGCATAATTGGCTTATTGATCTTGATAATTAAATTAATACAAAGGGTCGATTGATTGAATCAATTGAGCTTAAATTATTCAAAAGTATAAACAAATTGATGACATGGTTTATGCAACATATGTATCAAATGATCTCATACAAAAGGTTGATGAAATTTGTGACACATAGGATCTACTACAAAAGGCTAACAAAACTTGTGATACAAATGAGCTCATACAAAAGGTCGATGCAACTTGTGACACAAAAGACTTAATGCAAATGGTTGATTCTACTTGTGATGCACATGACCTTAAGGTGGATGAAAAAGAAACACGAGAGATTGATGATGATTCCTTAACTAGTCATAAGATGGAATCATACAATGGACCCATGAATAAAAGTATTTTTCAAGATAAGTCACAAGAAGGAGCACATAATGAAAGCAACAACAACAACAAATGTGAATTTGAATATACAAAAGAAGAACATCAAGAATTATATAATGATATTTCCAAGATTATCGTTGTGTGCAATCGAGCGAGTAGTCGTGAGCGTGACAAGTGAGCGTGATAAAAATAATAAACGGGTAAAGTAGGAAAGCATTTACAAAACTCCTATTAAGAAATCAAGGAATTACAAGACTATAAGCATGAATTGCATAATTGGCTTATTGATCTTGATAATTAAATTAATACAAAGGGTCGATTGATTGAATCAATTGAGCTTAAATTATTCAAAAGTATAAACAAATTGATGACATGGTTTATGCAACATATGTATCAAATGATCTCATACAAAAGGTTGATGAAATTTGTGACACATAGGATCTACTACAAAAGGCTAACAAAACTTGTGATACAAATGAGCTCATACAAAAGGTCGATGCAACTTGTGACACAAAAGACTTAATGCAAATGGTTGATTCTACTTGTGATGCACATGACCTTATGGTGGATGAAAAAGAAACACGAGAGATTGATGATGATTCCTTAACTAGTCATGAGATGGAATCATACAATGGACCCATGAATAAAAGTATTTTTCAAGATAAGTCACAAGAAGGAGCACATAATGAAAGCAACAACAACAACAAATGTGAATTTGAATATACAAAAGAAGAACATCAAGAATTATATAATGATATTTCCAAGATTATCGTTGGACCTTGGGAAGAATTTCCATTCAACAAAAATCAACATGGCTTAAGTCATGACAAAGGAAAAAACTTTCAGACCCCATATTACCCCAAACTGGTTCAGTTGGTGAGAGCGGGATTTCTTGAAGAAGTTAAGAACTTGATAATAAGTGCCAACATTGTCATAGATTTCGTCACTTAGAGACAAAATGTTTTGATCTCCATCCTTGTCTTCATTGTGGGAAGACAAATCATCTGGCAGAAAAGTATCGAAAGAAGAAGAAGGTTAAATGAACGACTCATTATGGTTGGATAAGCTCTTGGAAATGGAATATACAAGTAAAGAAGCTACATAAGTCTTACTGTATAGTCTAGACACATGTAACAACACATTTGCATGGAGAAATGACAAAAGAAAAAAAGCTTTAAAACGATTATTCCAAATGATTTTGGGCATGATCTCGGTCCAATTCTAGATGTTTTTTTGAAATTGTATCATGAATCCAAAGATGGTACTCTCTACATCTCAAGGGGGGGAGTACATTGATAAAACAATAGCATACTCTCCAACAACTTCAAGGGGGGAAGTACATTGATAAAACAACAACATACTCTCAAACAACTTCAAGGGGGGAATATGTTCTCAAAATGGTTAGTGGTTAACCAAAACCACCACATTGTTCAAGTCAAAAAGGTTAGTCGTCAACCAAAAACCACTAGATATCATTAAATAGCAAAAGAATCCAAAATCTCAAGCTTGGATCCCTTCAAAAAATTCTCACCTTACACCTTACAAGGGGGGATATCAAATAGTCAGGCGTCAAGTTTTGAAGTCCTAGCGGCAATTTTTCAGACATATCTTCATCGAAGCTCAGTTCAAAAGTTTCAGATTGAAGACTGAAGATGATACCAATTATTATTTCCTTACTGGTATAATTATTCAGACTTGTGATTCAAGCGGTAAATGTTAGACTGTGATTCCCTATACTATCACAAATTCCGAGACAACCCACTTATGTGTTGTAATCCTTATCCATTAATCAGGTGTTGTCATAATCCATTGATGAGTTGTCAGTGAGATCTATATCTAGAAGTGGTCAAATCCATGTATTACAAATTGATATCATGAGATCAATACAATGAGTAGATAATGGATTAAAGCCTTTTTTGCCAATTCTTGTCACTGGTAGTGTTAATGGCAGATGTTAATTGTGTTCAAGTGTTATTTTCTCCCCAATTCATCGCTCCTATCATAGTTCTTTGAGGGTATTTAGCAGTCTTAGCACCATAGATACATTAACAATTTTAGGGTTGTTCATTCACTAGTTTGTTTCAGTTTAGGTTTTTCTATTAGCTTCTTTTCATGTGTTAATTGCTCCCTTAGTTATGTCATCGGTAGATTTCAATTGCGTTCAATTGTTAATTGTTCCTATCATATTTCTTTCAAGGTCTTTAGCAGTCTAAGCACCATAAATACTTAGACAATTTTAGGGTTGGCCATTCGGAGTTTGTTTTAGTTTAGGTTTTTTTATTACTTGCTTTGTTCTCACTCATATTTCGACCCTCGCAGTGGTAACGTCAACCATTGGTGTTAATTGTGTTCACTTAGGTGTATGGGTGCCCACTTGTGTTAATTACAAGGTCTCTTGGTTCATTGCTCCCCTCAAAGTTCTTTCAAAGTCTTGAGCAATGGTCATTCATTCGATTGCACTGGAACACAAGTTCAATGATAGTTTAATGTTTGATGTCCATGCTAATAACAACAAGGAAGGCTATTCTGACCTCACATCTTGAGGAAACCATACCATCGTTCCAACTATGCACCCTTCATTGCTATCTTTGGTTTTAGGGCATGTGCTTTTAAGGTTGAGATTTTTTTTCTCCTTTATCATTCGAATGATTGGTTTTGCTTGTTATATATGCTTTCTTATGTTGCTTTTGTAGTGCTTTTAGTATCTCGAAGGTACAACATTGGAGTTTTTTTATGTGGCATTGCTACCCTCATTAAATTCAACTATTGGATCTAATGTGGTGATTTTGTAATCAAAATTTTGGTACTTAACAGGTTTTGGTTTGCATTTTCTTAGACTATTTGTTCTATCTTCTTAAAAAAATTGACCTGGATATTGCATTCGAGATGAGGTATGGGCACTGACTGGTTTTAATTGCAGGTGCTAATTTAAGTCTACTATAGAAGAAAATCATGCATGCAATACTGACACAATGTTATGGATAATGATAGTTCTTTGTTGTTTTAGAAATGAGAAACATAAAAATATGAATAGTAGTTGAGGTCTCTGCTTTAGCTAATATGGATAATGTAGCTCAACTACTGTAGTAAACATACAATTATCCTAATATTTTTGGATCAATTTTTTACATGAATACAAGACCTAACTTTGAAGGTTAAAATCCTCTGATTTCCACATTTTAGCCGTACCCTAGTCCAAATAATCTTCAATGTTGGGAAAAGCATCCACTGCTATATTTCGATTATGTTGAATATGACAAATCGACAGTTAAAAAATAATAGAGAATATAATATATGCTTAGAAGTGAAGGAAAGGGTCTCCAATATGATGGATTCATCCAAACTCTCCATCCAAGAGTAATCTTGTTCAATTTGTCAATGATAATCTACGAGTCACCCTTTATAATAAAAAAACCACCTGTAATAACTAAGCTTCCTCAAGGCCATAATGAAGAGAAAGTAGATATACATGATTATTGGTGCAGAGTTCAACATTTTGGGCATAAGAATGATTGGAGCCCCCTTCACATTCCTAAGGAGGCCTCCAAAATTGACTCAGTGTGGATTACCCTAGGAAGATCCATTGAATTTGAATTTTAGATAAGTGTTCTCTTAAGATGACAATAAAGAGTTCTATTATCAATGAATGAAGAGTGGATAAATGGATGGATTAGGATACCACAAACTGCTCATTCGTATTGATCCTCTTAAATTCCCTTAGAATCCCTAAAAGACTAGGGTTTCATTAGAATTGATTTGGAAATTTGTTGAGTTATTTTCATTTTGGTAAGCTTGATAAGCATGTATTTGGCATTAAAAAAAAAAAATCTCTCCAATTAGATGTTCCATGGCACAAACATAGGAATAATACCTTGAAGTTGAACCACAATTTCAAATATAAAGGGACCTTGAGGCCATTTTTAAAGGAACTAGATTGTGTCTTGTTGACATGGAATACTCATCAATTTGGATACAATTCCATATACCTTGAGTGTATGTACATTCCTAAAGATATTATCAATATCCTTAGAGTCAAGTAAGCACATTACACACTAAGACAACCCCTAGATGTATCATTTGTTGATGTTATCCCAAGTAAGGTTGCTCTTTTTTAAGTAGTTATCGTAAAAAGGTCGAGATCTTTGGCCCTTGCTTAGATTTCCAAACCTTTGCCCAAATTTATCACGAGTACCTATTTGTAATTATTCCATCAATAGGTTGTAGGCTTGGAACATTGAAAAGTGCATAGAACCTTGTTTTCCCCATTAAAGAATATCAACCATTTTTGGATTTTGATCCACAAAACTTGTGTAATATCATTAGGAAGTCCATCTTTCCAAAGTGGGTCTCTCAGTTTACAGAAATTTAGTGGGGCATCTTTGAAGTACCTTTGGGTGTATCCAATTTAACAAATGATTAAAATTTCTTCATGAAAAGCAATGCTAGATTTGAGGGATGGAAATTGGTTCCAAGGATCCTCCCATAGCAT
Source organism: Picea engelmannii (assembly GCA_009831015.1). Classification (NCBI taxonomy): domain Eukaryota; kingdom Viridiplantae; phylum Streptophyta; class Pinopsida; order Pinales; family Pinaceae; genus Picea; species Picea engelmannii. The sequence goes on along the minus strand of ML803185.1, from coordinate 341,626 downwards.
TGTTATGTATCCATCACCAATCTCCTAGACCTTGTTCTCTTCTCATGCTCCCTTGAATCTTAGTCCAAAAGTGAGAGCCTTTAAGGAAGATGGAAGTCGAGGGTTTTAAGTCTCCTTGCCAATGATCAATTTTGAAGTGTTGGTCTTAATTTTAAGTTAAAGGTTATATATTCATCAAAACCTTCCACGATGAAAAGTTGCAAGAAATAGTTTTACTTCAATTAATAGTAGTAAATTAAGTACACACTTCATTTTAAAATAATGCTAAATAAAATATTGCTCTTCCAATTTTTATAGACTTCAATTTTTAGGACAGGTTTGGATCCCTTGGAAGGATTGATCAACCAAAGTACTCTTGTATAAATGATGCTTTTAAAAGTGGAGCAGTGCATGAAGTAAATGAGAATGTTTTTCATTTTTTATGAGACATGATGCACCACATGTATTTAGAGGCCCACAATCCTCATTTTTCTAGCATTCAAAATAATTCGTATCTTTATTGGGATTATGTCCTTCCATTCAAACAAACAAATTTTTTAGGTATTACAACTAAATAAATTAAACATTAAAAATTAGAGGATACATTGAAGTCTTTGAAGCATAGTAACTCCTCTTGTCTAAATCTCTAGGGATATTAATATATGACCAATAAACATCATCAATATATTTTCCTTCCCAATTGTAGCCACACTAACAAGATATTGTTCTTCCTAGATGCAGACACATTGAAAATATATTGTCCTTCCCAATTGGAGCTATCTACTATGAAATACAAAATAAATCATTACAAAAACATTGTTGTACCATGCACAATCACATATTTAGCATAACATGATCAACAATTTTAATACCTCTTAGCACTAGAAGTCACCCTCCGATTGCAGAGAGAGTAAGCGTAGTACCCATCAGTTTGTATGTCACAAATAATTTTAAAGAGGTCAAATGGGCGCAGACTCAATATGATATCGCTTTAACTCAGAAAATTGGACCGGTATGCACAATAAAGTGAGGTCTTAATCAACTTCAGTCAGTAAGTTGGATTAAAGGTGAATATAAGGAAGACTTGGTGAGGAGAATGTAGAGGTATGTTATGAACATCGGGTCTTCCAACAGCCTAAGGAGGAAAAACTCTAACACAAGATCCTCTTGGATTCAAAGTTTCAGACACTGAAGTATATTTAAGCAACACATTCAGAACAACACAATGATCAAACATACATCACGATGCAGCTACAGTGTGAGAGGGAAAAAGATAACAAAATGAACTGATTAAAACTGGTCACAATACTGTTGAAATCAAACCTTCATAACAACAACATACGACCCTCGATTGGATCCTCCATGCCCGAGTGTTCTAACATAGCTTTTACAAAGAGATGGAAAGAAGCTGACTTATATTAAATAGGAAATCTCAAATCCTATTACATAACAAATAACCAGAGCTTTCATCAAAGCTTTACAATGTGGGAGCCTAGCTCAACCATCGACCCCTTAACAAAATATCAAAACTGAACATATATACTCGGAACTGCTGCAACCACCAGGAGTGTGATCGGACCACTACATTAACATTTTCAGTTGGATCCTACTCTGTTAGATTGTGCAGGCCTCCTCATGTCAGATGTGATCCAGGCGCAGTTATGTGCTTTACATGAAAATATGTCCATAAGGAAGCTTTAGATTGATAGTCTGCCTTTACGGCTGCTCTCTGCCTGTTTTCCATTTATGGGGTGAGACAGTGAATTAGTCACTCAGTTCCACATGCTTCTTCTTGGGATCACAATGACGCTAAATGCCCATGGGTTGTTGTGTGCTACTGGTGGCTCTACACTACAAGTCCTATGAAACCCGCAACCTTCCTCTTTTGTGCTTCTGAAATCTCGAGCTTTAGGCTCCAGCTCCTTCTTCATCACCCCTTCATGCTTGTGACCTCGGGCTGTGACTCGGGGCTCCACCTCTGAGCACTTCGGAACTTCAGGCTTCAGCCACTTTGGAACTTCGAGCTTCAGCCTTTGCGCATCTCTCATTTCAAATTTTTCGAAGTAACTTTTTTTCCAGCTCGGATCTAGCGCCACACATCCCTCTGGATCAGACGGCTCCTGCTCACTTCAAGTTTTGGGACTTCAAAACTTTGACGAACAATTTTAACAATACTTCAAGCTCCCGATTCCCGCGATAATTTTCCACTGTTGATCTCTCCCGATGAGATCTACGGTCCATATTTAACCTTTTCTCAACCTTGGGACTTCAGACCTTTTTCTATGGCACTATACTTCGTGCACTTTCAGATTCTGAACACTCGCGAACCGTCGATCTGAACTTCACATGGAATCCCAGCTGTTGGAAGTTGAACTCACCTTTTTGCTTGATTCGGGTCCAGAACGGACCGCTCTAAGTGTCGCACTTTGAGCCATTGATTGTAGCCTGTGTAAACAAAGACTTGGATGAATGGATAGGGGATGGGAAAACAAGGAGACCGAGGCATTTTAAAAACAGAGGGGGGAAAACGAAAATGATTTTACAAGCCGAAGGGGGAAAACTTAAGACTTGGTCTGCAAAAGGAGAGAGAGACAGAGCAAAACATAGACTTAGGTAGAAACCACAAACACATAGGACTCTGACAAGTTTATGTGATAACATTTGGTTCCACAAGGGATAGAGTCCTCCTTGTGAGGCTCTAAGAACTCTTTTTGCAGTTTCAATGCCTTAGTATTGGGCTATGGAGTCATGCTCAAAAAGATCCTGCTGAGAAATCCAGGCCGACCCGCACACTATTATGCTTATAGACATAAAGAAAACACACCTTCTCCTGATAGAGCTTATTTATGTACAAAAACCTAAGCTAACTGATTTTTACAAAGAGTTAGGTGAAAGCAAACTTCCACCATAGCCACCCAGACTGACTAGTAATATGATCCCTCTCTTTACTACAGATAATCCATAAAAGGCTAAGGAAGTATGACAGCAAAACGAGGACATGGCTTGGAACACTGACTATACCCCCAAATGATGATAACGTGAATAAATCTGCAGGCTCTAATTCTTTTGGAAAATGTAGCTCCATATATAATCCCATGGGGTCACAAAATTTATAATCAGGGGAGCTCAACTGGTAAGAAATTAACTCATGTCCTTTATTGTGGCTCACCCGTCGTGTGATGTTCTCAGAGTGCATAGGTGGGTGGAGAACTGATGCAGGCTGGCTGATACTAGGTGATACCTGCTCAATTATAGGTTATGGACAGGAGATAAACTGCCCACTAAGCTCCTCCTTTACATGTTGCACTGTGTTTTCTGCGAGTCTAGGATAGCTAATTCCCACCCAATTCTTTTCCTTAATTAATAAAGGAAAAGGCTCTATAGTGTGGTCTTGGAAATGTTTCATAACACCATACTCGCCTGTGAGTATTGGTGAAGTATTGCAATTTGAAAATTTCAGAAAATCTGAAATGTATGACTCCATGTATATGGCCACAGGATCATGAATAATGTGACAGAATCCTGGTTGCTTTAGAAGACCGGGATGCTCCTCTATAAAATTCTCTCTGCTTGCAAATAAATTCCCTCCTTGTTCTTTTGAAACCAACTCTTGATCATCAATAGTTGTTGTCTCTTCTTCATAAGGATGGTTACAAAATAAAGGTACAGCGGAATTTAGAACATCATAACTATGATTAGCCAAGAACATACAGTTATCTATGCAATCAGCCACTGCTACATGCTCAAAATGTTCTGGAAATTGATCATAAGATTGATATGCATTCCTTCCCATAGAAAAATCTGCAAATGTTGAAGAACCTGATTCCAACTTTGAATCATACCTACTTTCTTGTTGTTGTTCCAGATCTGATTCATATTCACTATCTTCTTGCTCAGAATCTGAAACAGATCGACAGTCTTCTTGCTCATGTACATGCAAATTTTCGAGATATGCCTGCCTATGAACCCACTTGCTAGCCCTGATGTTATCTTCAACCTCTTCATCATCTTCAAACAGATGTCTTAACGATGAATATTTCCTTTCTCTTAGGAGAAGGACCAGCTCTGGATGTTGAGCCATGACATAGTACACCATCACATCAGTCTTTGTGGGTCTGATCTCCATAGGCATACTATGATAAACACTCTAAAACCTCATGTTGAAGACAGCCAAGGATTCCTCTTCCCCTCTCCTCAAGGCATTAAACTCAAACTAGTATTGATCAAGGGATTTGTTCTCACCCCAACACTTTAAAAAAGTGTGGCATAGCTCGGCCCAGGAACCAATAGAACCAACCTCCAGACATCTAAACCACACAGCAACATCTTCAGATAGGAATGTGAGAACAACCTCATGGTAACATCATCATGAACGATCTCAAATTGATTAATAACGTTCTCAAAGGCCCCCAAGTGCCTCTCAGCTGTAACATGATCCTCCCCAGAAAACCGAGGAAGATACTCAAAGGAATAAGCAGGATAGGGATGCAGGTGATGTGGCAGCCTTAGAGGCTTAAACATCCTACCTCTAATATTAGCTTGAAAACTTATGGGCTGAATATGGGATTTAACAAGAGGATGGGGAGGTTCAAAAGAAACAACAAGAGGTAATGAGATCTGAGAAGGCTGTGAATCATTTTCAACCTCCTTAAGGCTACAAGGATGATCAATTTCAAGGAGAGATGCAATACAGATCTCACTTTTATGAATAGGCTAAGGTGAAGACACATGATTGGCATATACAACACAAGAAGAGGGCATGTCTTCTTCTTCCAAGGATGGATGAATAAGGAAGGCTTATTGTCATCTAAATATACAAAGAAGAGGATAATCCTCTTTATATGTGAAAGGAAAGAGAGAAATGAGTTGATAAAGAAGAACAAGACTTCATGAAGAAAACTCATAGACTGATACCTGGTCTTTCCCTTCAGTGTGGTCATTTTTCTGTCAACAGGATCCTCCCCAGTGGAGTTTTTGATGGTGGAGTCACCAGGTGCACACTGCAATCTTCAATATTCACTTTCATCCCCGACAACGGCACCATAAATGTTAGCACTAGAATTCACCCTCCAATTGCAGAGAGAGTAAGCCCAGTTCCCATCAGTTTGTATGTCACAAATAATTTTAAAGAGGTCAAATGGGCGTAGACTCAAGATGATATCGCTTTAACTCAAAAAACTGGACCGGTATGCACAGGCAAGTGAGGTCTTGATCAACTTCAATTAGTAAGTTGGATTAAAGGTGAATAGAAGGAATACTTGGTGAGGAAAATGTAGAGGTATGTTATGGACATCGGGTCTTCCAGCAGCCTAAGGAGGAAAAACTCTAACACAAGATCCTCTTGGATTCAAAGTTTCAGACACTGAAGTATATTTAAGAAACACAGTCAGAACAAAACAATGATCAAACATACATCACGATGCAGCTACAACAACTCGACTGGATCATCCATGCCCGATCTCTTCAGTGTGAGAGGGAAAAAGATAACAAAACGAACTGATTAAAACTGGTCACAATACTGTTGAAATCAAACCTTCATAACAACAGCATATGACCCTCGACTGGATCCTCCATGCTCGAGTGTTCTAACACAGCTTTTACAGAGAGATGGAAAGAATTTGACTTATATTAAACATGAAATCTCAAATCCTATTACATAACAGATAACCAGAGCTTTCATCAAAGCTTTACAATGCGGGAGCCAGCTCAACCATCGACCCCTTAACAAAATATCAAAACTAAGCATATATACTTGGAACTGTTGCAACCACCAGGAGTGTGATCAGACCACTGCATTAATGTTTTCATTCAGCACCTGCTCTATCAGATTGTGCAGGCCTCCTCATGTCATATGCGAGCCAGGCACAGTTATGTGATTTACAGGAAAATTTGTCCATAAGGAAGCTTTGGATTGACAATCTGCCTTTACGGCCGCTCTCTTCATGTTTTCCATTTATGGGGTGAGATAGTGGATCAGTCGCTCAGTTCCACGTGCTTCTTCTTGGGATCGCAACAAGGCTAAATGCCCAGGGGTTGTTGTGTGCTGTTGGCGGCTCTACATTGCAGGTCTTATGAAACCCGCGACCTTCCTCTTTTGCGCTTCGAAAATCTTGAGCTTCAGGCACCAAATCCTTCTTCATCACCCCTTCATGCTTGTGACCTCGGGCTGTGACCCAGGGCTCCACCTCTAAGCGCTTCGGAACTTCGGGCTTCGGCCACTTCAACACTTCAGGCTTCGACCACTTCGTCACTTCGGCATTTATGCATCTCTCATTTCAAATTTCCCGAAGTGACTTTTTCTGTAGCTCGGATCTGGTGCCATACGTCCCTCTGGATCGGACAGCTCTTGCTCACTTCGGGTTTCGGGACTTCGGACCTTTGAAGAATAACTTTAACAATACTCTGAACTCCTAATTCCCATGATAATTTTCCACCGTCGATCTCTCTCAATGAGATCTATGGTCCAGATTTAACCTTTGCTCGACCTTGGGACTTCGGACCTTTTGCTATGGCGCTATACTTCGCGCACTTTTGAATTTTGAACACCCGCGAACCGCCGATCTGAACTTCACATGGAATCCCAGCCGTTGGAAGTTGAACTCACCTTTTTGCTTGATTCGGGTCCAGAACGGACCGCTCTGAGTGTCTCACTTTGAGCCCGCAGCTGTGGCCTGTGTAAACAAAGACTTGGACGACTGGATAGGGGCTGGGAAAACAGGGAGACTAGGGCATTTTAAACACAGAGGGGGGAAAATGAAAACGATTTTACAAGCCGAAAGGGGGAAAAACTTAAGACTTGGTCTGCGAAAGGAGAGAGAGACAGGGCAAAACACAGACTTAGGTAGAAACCACAAACCCACAAGACTCTGACAAGTTTATGTGATAACAGTACCTAGATCAACCAAACAAAATAATAAGATTATAATTGAGCATACAAGAAAAATACATTGATTTGGATTAACATTAGTTACACTACAAGCCAATTGAAATACATATCAAGTATTTTAGAGTATAGACAATATGACTACAAGTAATGCATATCATTACACAAAAACTATGATCTACAAGTTGCAATTACACTTTCATTAATTGTTATGATCATGAATAATAGAGGAGTGTAGCACATATAGGTATTTAAACTATGAAGGTGTACAATAAAATAAGTCTCCATTTGGAAACGAGGGTATAGGTTGATGGGATAGTTGACACTAGAGAATGTAATGAGGATGGTAGGATTGTCATAGGTGTAATTGTAATCTTTGGGACAAAATTAGTTTTTACAAATGCGAGAGAAAGTAGTGGATTTGCACTTCTAATGATTGCCATAGGAGTCCGTGCAACGATACTAAGTGATCCAGAATGGGTCACTACATAATTTTTCATCTATATTGGTACTTTATGGGTGGGAAAAGTTGAGGAATTGGCTTGTAGGGCCCATTTTAGAGGTGGGTCCTAGTTTGGTGATTTGGGGTCTGGAACCTTCCATGGTTAGTTTGAGACATCAAATGACACTTTTTGGGGTCAAAATTTTGTGAGCTTAGCTAGTAGTCCCTCGACATTTTTCTATACACTGAAAGATTTACCATAGTGCAAAAATCACCTCAATCGAAGTTCATATGCAGAAGTTATGCCTCTCACAAATTGACCTACCTCGTGGACCACCATGGTACCAAGTGGATGCCACATTAACCCCCATTATTCACCCATGTGGGACTAGTCATGTGTGGACTCTCAAGAATATTCTGGAGGGTCCAAAACCCTAACACTAATTGTGGGTTAAAGCACGAAAAAACCCTAACCCTAACCCTATACAACTATCAAGTTATGTTAAATATTGGGTTGTTGGGAAAGGAAGGGATTCCATTCTTTTGGTATTGTTATTGATTCATAGTTGAGCAAAGCATATAGGAGTGGGATATTGAATCATAACAAAGGATATAGAATATTTTGTAGTAACCATTTAGCCTACAATGTCCATGGAAACTCCATAGTGAGTGACCCTTTCTTTATACTTGCATTCCACAACTGAGAAAAAGAGAGAGAAAATCACATGCCTTACCTTATAGTTGGGTTTCCTAGATCACATCTTGTGTTCATTTGTGTGGATGGCATGTTCATTTGCTTATTTATGTCATTCCATTTTAAGTTGTTTCTATAATTTTGAGCACTATGCTAGTAATATTAAATCTGATATCTAAGGTAATAAACTGCATAAAAAAATATTACTGAATATTTTAAGATCTATTATGATGAACCATTCCAATGGAATATCCATGGAAATTTATAGATCATATTCATGTCAGAGTAGTTTTCTCTGGGGTTTTCTAGGAAGTTGTTGGATTTAGGAATTGTCTTAAGAAGAAAATATTAGAACCCTAGCCATGATGAATGAGCCTACTTGTAAGAACCCTTGGGATGAGGTAGAGGAGATACTTTTGAAGTTGGAAGAACAAGTCATTGATATCTCTCGCAACATGGCCCTCCTCATGGTGGCTCTAAAGAACAAGTTTGGACCTTTATTGATGAATGATGTGGTGCATCCCTTTCTAGATTTGTTTGTGATAGTGTACTTAGATGATATATTGGTTTATATCTCTACTTGGGAAGAACATATCTCACATCTCGTGCAGGTGTTAGAGAATCTGAAGAAGCATTAGTTGTTTTCTAACCTTAAGAAATGTGAGTTTTCTTATTATTCATTCGTGTATTTGGGTTATGGGATTGGTGAAGGGGAAATCAAGATAGATCTCACAAATAAGAGGCCATCCTGAAGTGGTTAGATCCTACCAATGTCACTGAAGTTAGGTGTTATGTACCAGATACCGAAGATAGCATGATAAACTAGAGTACACGCCATCTACACCAAATGTAAGTGTTGAGCAAAACTCCAAGATATTTAATAGAGATAAGTTACACAATAACTCCTTAAATAATAGGATAACATCCTAAAAAAAAAACAATACATTCATGCATCCAAATCACATGTTCCTCAATAATGATCACATGATCTCTATATATACTTATTCACACATTGCAGATGTGGCCCCTTTATTAGACCGGCCACTATTAAATAAAAATTTGCCCCATTACATGTACATTTAACCCCATATATGCCCATCTTGGGATGATATCATATACATTTAGCCCCATGTATTTCCCCATTGGGGTCATATCATAGTAGTCTCCTTCAAAAATCTTTGTCCTCAAAGCTTTGCAGTTAAAGTCATTACATATGATGAAACCAAATAATATGATTTTCTTATGTTCCTGGTTTCTTCTTTCCATTGATGATGATCCATCCATCCAAAATCAATTATTTTTGGCCTTAATACTTGATGTTTGGTTGTTACATAATTTTATTTCCTTTGATTCCGTGTATTTTTGTTGTAATATCTCTAATTTATACAAGTTGTCAGTCTCTAATAATATCCTATTGAATAATGGTTTTGTGATGCCATATTCCATAAATATTGATGAGTATTACATCTTCTTCCTTGATAATGATGATATCGATCTTCTTATTTTCCTTGAAATATTTCCTGGTAATGAGGGTGTCAATACGGTTTCACATTTGATGTTTTTCCTTCACCATGCACACCCATTTCATCTGTCTTCTTTTCAGAGACAATGACATTTTCTATCCTCTTTGCTTGGTCTTTGATTTTTATAGCATTGTAGATAATACCATCATATTTGACATGTACATCCTTTAGATGGAGTTCAACTTCTTCAAATATTTTCTGGTAACCTTATTGAATCTTGTTTTCTTTCTCTTTTTGGAGTTGCAGTGTGATCCCATCTCTCAAATTCTTACATCCTTCTTCAATTCTAGATTGCATTTCTGATTTTACCTCATTAGTATTTAAGGATTCTTCAACCTTCTTGCAAATTTCCTCTTCAAGTTTTTTTATAGTATACTCTCCAATTTTTGTAGCAACATATTCATCCCTAATCTTTGATTTAGACTCCTGTAAATTTCGTTTCACCTTCTTAACATCATCAAGAAGTTCTTGATTATGCTTGTATGTAATGTTTTGATTTCTTTATCCTTCTTTTTCAATTCTTTCCTTGACTTATCTTTTTCTAGCTTTCTTTTGCTACTCTTTTCTTGCTTTCAGATATTAACCTCCTAAATGAATGATTCATTGAGTGATTGCAACTTAGACAATTGATCACCCTTATTCTTAATCTCTTCTTCTAATTCCTAATTATCTTTTTGTAATTTGGAGAGTTTTTCTTTAGCTTCATTGAATTCATCTTCAATTTTATACATCACTTCCATTTTTAAGTCCTTGATCCATTCTTTTTAGAACAATTCTTCAAATACTTCCCATGTGATGTTTTGTCTAGTAACTTTATCAATACTCCAACACCTCTCTTGAGATTCACCTTAAAAATTAGGAATTTTCCCAAAAGGAGTCTTACTAGATTCATTTACCATCCTTAACCATTCTATGAGATTGATTTCATCTTTATCTTTGTCTCCTCTAAATGTAGGTATTACCATTGATTCTCAAGTAAGGTATAACCACAATCCTCAACTCCCAACCTAAATATATTAGAAATAATGATCCAATGTGGTTATATTCATTGTTCCAATATAATCTCCTACGTTTTCTCTTTCCAATGCCTTTTGGATCTCCTCAATTGGGCATTCCAATCAAACACTGTGATAATTTTAAGCTAACATACCTTTTAAAACCCTGATTTAGAGATTATCTTGCTAGCTGAATTTTCTCCTAATGTATCTATGAAATTTCAACACTTATCACTACAAGGAGAAACCTTCTAGTGGAGGTTTTGACAAAACCTCCCCCAAAAATATTTCTCTTCTTTGTTTATAGCGGAGGTTGTTAGCGGAGGCGGGCAACCAGAGGTTTTTTTATTGATGCGCATGTAAGGTACATACACACCAATGCACATATAAAACATAATGCACCGGTGCTTAAATTTTAAAACACACCATCATACATTATAATAAAAATAACAGGCACCAATCAAAGAACACCGGTGCTAATGAATATCACGACCCGGTGCATATTACAGTCGTCAAGTGCTCCGTAGTAGGGTAAATAAAAAGAATTACCAAACCAATTTTCATTGTGACACCTCATCTCATGCTTCCAAACTTTCGATCAAGCATTGGTGCTCACTCTCCTTTCAAATATGTCTTGTTTTCGATTATCTTAAGCAAGTTGGATAAGTCCACTGGTAGATTTCACACATTTCCAAATTTTAGAAATTAACATGAATTTTCATTTCCTCTCAATGGTGGAACTATGTCTCCTCATGACATAAGATTCTAGGTAAATTGTTTATTGCCTTCCCATTTGCATTTTCATTAGATTAAAATTTGAATTTAGCTTGAAATTTAGCCCTTTTTTCAATTTTTTTCCAATTCCACATACTGCGCCTGTACGATTTAGCTCGCCCCAATGCGGTGTGTCCTATACTAAATTCATAGTAGCACCACAATCAGTGTGTCTAAGCTAATTGCATAATCATTGTGTGGTTTGTAACACCCCGCACCCAGTGCGTTACATAAGACAATTTCCCCTAAACAACATACATGTGCTTTTAGAACACAAAAGCACCAGTGCATTACATTTAACTAAGCACACCGCTAAGTTTACGACTCATAAAATTTAACTCAATGATGCAACCATCTTAAACAAATACACCGATGTTATTCACAGAACTGCACCGGGACAAATATTGACCGAGTTGGCATAGTGGTGCATTTCACTTGATTCCCCATGACCAGTGCTCTATGCTTTACAACACACCACTAAACAAAATGTCGGTGATCTATTAACATGGTAGCACAAGGGCATTCATAGTAATACATTGCACCACTTAATTTGCAATAAATTAATTTAACGTAGTGGTGCCCATAGCTCCACCAAATGCATCAGTGCGTTATAAAAGAAGACGCACCTGTAAACGACATGTCAGTGCTTAGGAAACTCCAGAGCACAGGTGTGCTCGATTAGACAAAGCGCACCGCTAAGTTTACTTTCCATAAAATTTGAGGTGACGGTGCGTTCATGTTAACCAAATGCATTGGTGTTCTTATAAGAACCGCACTGGGAAAAATATTGAATGACATGGCATAGCGACGTGTTTCGGTGGATGGTCCATTACTGGTGCTCCTGAACAATCAAATCATTGTTAGACAAAACGTTGATGCTCCAATAACAGGGTTGCACTTGTGTGTTTATATTAACACATCACACCACTTAATTTGCAATAAAACAATTTAACTTAGCGGTTCCCCTAAGTCCAAACAACACACCGGTGTTGTAAAGAGCATGACACCGGGCCAAATTTTCAAAAATCAACAAGGCAATGTGTCTTATGGTAATCACCGCTAAGATCCTCGTTGGTGCGCCAATTAAGATAAACACATCAATGTGTTCCATTAATCGATCACATCGCCTAGTTTTCTATTACAAATTGTTTTCCTCATAGTGCGTCAAATCCATACAATGCATCAGTGTTGTGTACTGCAAGGCACCATACAAAATATATAATAATTTACCATAGTGGTTCGTCTTATGGGACGCCCCATTATCGGTGCATTATAATACAAACATACTGGTAAAAAACATATGCAAAGCTAAAAATGGATAATTGGTGCTTTAAATTCAACAAAACACACCGTTGTTGTTAACAAAGTTGCATCGAGACAAATATTTAAAAAATTATCATAACGGTGTGTCGTTTAAAACACATATGTTATCAGTGCGTTATAAAAGATAACACACCATTAAAAATCTTATGGTGCTCCAAGGAACATATAGTACCAATGATTTTCATATAACAAAGCGCATTGCTTGGTTTATCAATTAAAAATTCTAGCAAACCAGTGCGTTCCATAGAACTAACCACACCGCGTTACACATTTCATATGTAGAATGGAATCACGGTGCATTTTGTAGGATGATTCGTAACCAATGTGTTATATAACACAATGCACCGCTATAGATATCAGTGCTCTACTAACAATGAAGCATTGATGAGTTAGATTTAACACATTGTTTTCCAGTGATTTATGTCTGACATGGAGCACCGGTAACTGTGCTTATTAACTTTTGTAATAGCGACAGTTACTTTTTCACTCTTTTTTTGCAAACATAAATTAATTTGAATTTTTGATAAATAGAAATTAGTTATATGTGTTTGTGTTTCATAATTTAAATTTGTTTTATCTATTTATGTGCCTAAAAATAATTGTATGTGAATCAGATATGAGGACAAGCATAGTAGCAACAACAACAACAACTAGAAAAAAAACAATTTAATTCACAAACTACATATGCAAACCTCCACAATTAAATTTTGTCAAGGTTTTTCTTTGTGGAGGAATAAACAAAGGTCACTCTTAGGTGTCTCTCATAATTTATTGCATGGACTCAATTCTTTGCCACTTCCTCGATGCTCTTCCTCACATCTCCTCCTCTACGGGCTGCTCGACTTTCTCCAATATACCATCCTTGTCATTCCTATAGCCATAATATGAAATGGCGCCAATTCGCTTGTAAATTGCATACATACACTATTGGTTGTGGAGCCTAATTGGTTGTGGGCTTGCCCCCCCACAACTGTGTCTCAAGGGGGGTCCGGAGGGGGGAGGCGATAATTTTT
>ML803185.1:310595-327971 GCA_009831015.1 Picea engelmannii | reverse complement strand
CACCGGCAGGGGATTCGGGAGCAACACCCCTGAAGCGGAATTTTGGGAAAATTGCCTTGTAAAATATTGTAATTTCATAGTCAATCTAGACCCTTTAGTATAAGGCCGTAGATCTGACGATAAAAGTTATTTTAGGTTTTTTTTCCCTAGAAGGCAACCATCTTTTATGAGGGAATTATATTGCGGCTGGGAATTATTGCAAATATTGAATTTTGAGAGGGGAGACTATGAGATAAAGAAGAGGAAGATACAACGAGTGTGTTGTAGGTTGTATCCCTTCATTTCATTGGATAATAAAAAGGAAGGACCACACAATTTCTCTGGTGGAAGTAGCCCACACTCAGTGAACCATGTATATATGTGTCTCTATTGTATTGTGTATCTTTTGTGTTTTATTTCCGCATTTGTTTTATTTTATTGTTCCTTGATCTTGTTTTTCTAACAACTGGTATCAAAGAGAAAGGTAACATGCAGGAAAAGAGGGTTCTTGGTTCGAGTGGGAGCAATGGCGAAAGATGGAAAGTTTAGGGTCGATAAATTTAATGACCAAAACTACCATTTATGGAAGTTGCAGATGGAAGATTATTTATATCGAAAGGATATATTCCTACCATTGATAGGAATAGCAAAGAAGTCGAAGGCCATGAAGGACGAAGAATGGGAGGTTCTTGACAGAAAGGCACTAGGAGCAATACAGTTGAGCCTAGCAGCATCGATGGATTTCAATATTTCAAAAGAAAAGACAACAAAGGATTTGATGGACGCATTGGATAAACTGTATGAAAAACCCTCGGCATCCAATAAGGTATTTCTAATGAAGAGATTATTTAATATGAAGATGTGAGAAGGTGGGTCTTGTTGAGAAAAAGATATGAATTTATTTTACACAAGCATTTTTTAATATTGCTTGGCTAAGGCAAGATAGTCAGGAATATTACCCTATGTTTATATCCTCAAAATGTATTTCCTAATCCACAAGTATTAATTACAAGGGCTTAGGCTGATTTTTTAAATAAAAAGATTCTTCCAAAATATAACATTTTTATGTAATTTTCTGAATATAACAAATTGCACAAAGTAAATGTGGAGATCAAAAGTGAAATACCAAGTCACATATTAACACAAATGAGACATAAAGCAATCGCTTTATTTCATTCCAATAAATCAAAAGTATCCTTCTCTTACAAAAATCCCTGTGGGGACATGGACCAAGGTCAAACTTAGAAATACCCGATGAAAACCATACAAAAGGACTCTAACAAGAAGTAAAAACTAAACTTTAAAATCAAGATCAACTTGCCACATACTGTTGCCCACTTGACTCTGCACAATATCTTTTATCAGTCATGAAACTCAATTCATAAACAGACAAGTCTACATAGACTATCAAAGATAAATCAACACCTCTAAAACAAGCATCTGAATGATATGAACCTTGTTGTCTACAATAGGACCTTGCTGTCAAAAAGAGAATTAGGCATTTAATGAATTGAAGAATGAATAAAAACTGAACTATCTCAATAAAACTCAAGAGCAAACCTTAGTATGTTTTCTCCTTCTATTATCCCCTTGTTCTTCCTTCACATTTGGATTTTATGCATTCCAAGTTAGTTGAAGTAGTTCAACTACCTCATTTAGTTAAGTTAACTAAAACTTAACTAATCTTTAGTTTAGGGGAAGTAATAATAATAATAATAATTAAGGGTCTTTTTTTTAATAATAACTAAGTAGGTGGGACCCCTTGTGACTACCTTTATTTCTTAACAAAAATAAACATAATTAGACAACCAATTAACACATGCCTCCTTTTGGCTCCCATAATTATTTCCACAATTTGAAATTTAAATATCAGAAATATTTCAAATTATATCCAAAACATGTAAATATCCACAATATCCCAAAAAATAGTTTGTTGTCCAAAACTTTTTGCAATCCACTGTCCTCAATTATAAAAACATAATCAAAATCCACATTTGCCACTTTGAGAGGAAATTATTCCTTTGTCACTATTGTACCCTTTGGAATTCCCAGAAATAGCCTTAGGTTGGGTGGAACCTTGAGGCTTGATCTCACTAAGGACATGGGAGCAGTCCTCACTTAAGTGCATACGGAAAGACACTGACTTGGCTGAGTCACTTGAAGGAGAGGAGGGAGCAACAACAACTTTACCTTTGTCATGCACATGGTGAGCCTCGGTTTTGAGTCGTTTTCTTGCATGGGAGGGTTGTACAGGTGAGTGTGCAGGGGAAATTTGAACATTTGGGTTTACAGGTGGAGGAGGAGGAGGTCATGACAAGTTTGGCAACCCACGATAGTGGGAGACTACTGGGTGAACAATCCCCTGCCATCCATCATTCTCAGGAACTTCAGGTTGCAAATATACATGGGGAGGGATAGGGATACCAAAAACATTTTGGGGCTGGAAGGGAGGCCTCTCTGGCTGGATTGTCCCTTGCCCAATCCAATTGAAAACCCATCTTGAAAAAGCTAGTTCAACTCCTGAGGATCGACATCGAAATGTATTGAGAATTTGAGCCTTCTAGGCCCTCTGTTCCAGTTTCCTCTACCCCTATTGTTTCAGCTATGACTTCCTCTGCTGAAGAAGCTCATCTGGTATGCAACAATTATTAGCAACTAACTCTTAGCAGACCATACATGACATTCTCTTAATATGAAACAAAGTTTGGCTCAGAAATTAACATAAGACCCATGCAATCCAATCCATAAAATTTATTTAATAATTGTCAAATGAGCAGGGGATGAAATAGGGTTCATGGGATATCTGGGGGGATTGTAATAAGCAAAAAAATGATATCATGACAGGGAGTAAGAACACGATTATTGCTCGACAATTCATTAAATAATTGACTGTGCAAACAATACCAAAATATATCAGCTGCCATCTATCTTTGTATCATTTTTTAATCACTGTCATACATAGTTTTAATTTTATTTTAGTGAACAGGGACATGCAAAATGAATTTGGGATGGTGAGGGGATTTATAATGAGCGAAAAAGTGAGAAAATGAGAGGGAATTATATGGATATTGTTCATAAAATAAATTAAATCAACCAACAATCATAACTCTGTTTCAAATTCAATCCAGAAAGCATCCACTTCCAAGACCAAAAAAACATTTAATTGTTCCTCAATTTCATACAGATTGCTCGTTGTCTTCAATAAAACAATTTAATTTCCCATAATTCTTCAATTTATAACAATCTGTGTATTATATATATTGACTATGCAAACATTTATAATTCCACAATAACAATATAACCATTCGAACCACAGTACTGCCTGCTTTAATGTTGATCTCTTCTTCTTTTTTTAAAACAATCATAATATGCACGGTGAATCCCATTATCTATATCCAATATTCATTCTTGGTAATCAAACAATAATAGACCCAGGATTAACAATCAACAGTCAATTGTCATCAAATAAAAATCAGGCCCGATTTAATCACCCATGGGTCCTTTTCTAAATCTGGACAAAACCAAGAGCATGTTCGATGAACCTATCATACACACAGGTCTTCAACCAAATAATCATCGATACCAATATTAATTCGACAATAGTACTAAACCAAAAACATGTAGCTCTGAACCTGAGATCCGCATTCATCAACATATACAGACTTCCTTCCAAAAGAAACGCTTGATAAGAGACAAAGTCGTAAGATGCATGAAGAGAACATAACCATATCGACAAACATGTGTCTATTTAAAAATCGGCAAGACCAAGATCATGTCTGGTGAAACAATTACTCACACAGGTGCCTTTGAAACTTTAAATAGAATCATGATCATGCTAGGATTTAGCACAACAATGAGTGGAGAATCCATATTCGACCAAACGGAAAACGGAACCCATACAAATTAATAACAACGAGAAAACACAGAGACTCGATCAAGAAAGTTCTTGAAATTAGAGAGCCCATGCCCTTTATAATTAGCACAATCATTAACGTGGTAAACCAAAATCTTGACAGAACCCAAAAGGTGTTCGAAGAAGAATAGAAGCAAGTCGGGCTCAATAGAACCAAGTCGGGTTCTTTGGAATTTTATTGCAAAGAGGTACAAAATCTGCTTAATCCTTGAAAACACAAAGAGCTCATAATCTTTTTACCTCCTAAAAAAATTTAAAACCGAGAAGCAACCACAGGTAAACAAATATAATCTTGGAAGAATAGGGAACTGTGCTCCTTTGAAAACACCACAGTCTTTCAATTTATAACCCCACCATATGAACAGATCCATAAAGAGAATGTCCGATTAGAAACAAGACAATTCGAGCTTAACAACCCGGACACACAAAGATGCCTCTTAAATTTTTATTGCAGAGAGGAAACGAGGGTTGATGTAATAATAAAGAATCCTCGAAACACAGAGAGACTGTGTCTCTTCCCAACACCCAGGAGGTCGATAACCCTTGAAATACAATTGACAGTGAGCCTCACAAACATAACAGTTGGCCATTAAAACATAGATTAGAGGAGCGAGTGTTCAAAACTTTAGTGAAAAGAATGATAGAGCACAACTCGTGGTCACTCAATGCATACACAGGCCTCCATTTAACATTCTGTGAAAAACAAGATTGGACTATGGAATGCCTTCGCTAAAATGACAGTAAAGAACAAGCCATACAACCAATAGCTCAGGCTCGGCCAAAAAATAACCACACCATTGTCGACAGTTGCATTGCAACTTGGAGAATGAATGACAACAATCTGAGACAAAAAAGGGTTGACCACAACTGAAACCCAGACTGGTGGTAAAACCCCATGCAAATAAACCTCGAGACTTGTTGCACTATTGACATTATTTCACAGAGAACCAGAATAACCCCCAAGTTGACCACCTTCTTTTAAACTAATAACCAGTGCGCAGACTTTACAAGCAATAACACCCATTACTTTCCTTCAAAATGACAACATTCCACAGTAATCACAGAGAAAACCATAACACAACATTGAATACCCAGTCGAAAACTCAAGAAATACATAGAACCCATGCAATCCTGAGCCACCATTTGATTCATAATATAGAGATTCCATCATGGATGGAAAGCAAAGAGTCATACCTGTGAAAATTGCTTCAATGACGAGCAGGTTTGTGTTTTCCCTTCCAAAACCTAAAATCGTGGAGCTTCCACAACCAACAGAGCAAAATGTAACTATGTTAGGGTGACGGGCTCAAGGGAGGTTTGGAGTGACGTATAGTAAATGCACGTCGCTTCCTCACCTAGCCCTATTCAATTCTACATACTAGCCAGTCCATCAACCATTAAATTCAACCATATAACCATTGCATGAATTCAATGTCATATCCATTGTAAAGATTCGATGCCATATCCATTGCATAGTGCATCACCCAAAACATATCATAACTTCAATAACAATCATATGTTAACATTACCATATGCGCTTCCCTACAAACATTTAAACAAAATCGCATGATCCTTTAACCCAACACATAGTACAGCAGCTAGGTCCACCATTTCACATTTGTCAGTATTACATATACATTAAAGGTTTATATGTAACCCTTTTGCCATAGCTTTAGGATTTATTTATAGTTTTTCCTTTTTGTTTTGAGTTAGCTCCCATTTTATTATCTTTTGCATAAATCATATATGGATTATTAATCAATGTTATAATCATAACATACCATTTGTAAACAAATCATCCTCATATTCATAGCACTGCCCTGTACTGCAACCGAATATCAACAACATTTAGCAACAATGCATCAACCAACCATGTTGTCATAACAAATGAAACCAAGACTGCATCATCAACTATATAGGACTGTGTAGGCAACATCATAACAGCAACAACATATAATCATAACATGTCTATCATTGCATCTCTAGTCTACAAGGGGGCCCACCTACTAGTTAAATATTATTATCATAAATAAATAATAGCGCTTAGCAATCCTTTGCGGGCGGAATTCATCGTTGCGATTTTAATTGTCAACAAACTGGTGACTCCACGGGGAAATCTATTTCCAACATATTAAGAACTCAGATTGTTTGGTTTTGCAGACCATGTAAACATCAGATCAAAAAGACATACATCAAAATGATTATGCAACAAGGGGAAGTGAGCGGTTTTAAGGGAAAAATGACTAGGATTTTGGGAATAACTCATGGAAAGTGTTAGGTATGAGGGGGTTTATCCCTGTAAGAATAATCATCTGATTAATCATAGTAAAAGCATTCTTGACTTCAAGAAGAAAAAATTTATGGTATGCTCTTTTGAATCTTGGAGTGGATGGAAGAAAAGGAAAGTAGAAAAGGGATAAAACCAACTATCTTATATAATAGCAGTTGAAGCAGATAACAATTTCAATGATGCTTTCAAGGGGAACATCATGACAGCTGTGTAACATGATTGTTATTGATTAACAATACTTTGCAGAATAGCATCGTTGTGGAAAAACTGATCCAACATTTTATTTTGACAAGACATGAAGTCAAATAAAAGAAACAAAATAGCAAGAAATGACATAGTAGAAATGAAACATCTGAAATGAAAAAAATAAAAATGAAATAACAAAAATTTAAAATCAAAGAAAATAAAACAAACTATAATACAAAAAAAAAATCATACAGTATTTAAACTTTCAAGTTTGTTCCACATAGTGTTTTAAGTGGGAACCATTAATGTTATAGGAAAATAATCGCTCTTGTAAGTCCTTTAGGATATAGGAATTTGTGCCCAGGACAAAAGCAACCTTAAAAGGACCCAACCACAATTTTTGGAACATTGAATGCCTTCCTCTATCAGTATGAGTTGAATCCCACAACAATACCTTCTCATTAACCTTAAATTTGACAGCCTTGACACTTTAATTGAAATATCTTTTAACAATTTGTTGTCTTCTCTTTATATTATCCAAGGCAAACGTCCTTTGCTCCTCTAAAGCCAAAAGTGCATTCATTCTTTGATAGATATCGGAAGAATTTAATTCTTCAACCTGTATCATTAACCTTAGAGAGGAGAATTCCATCTCGGTAGGTAGAATGGCTTCTTGACCATAAACAAGTTCGAAAGGACTGTAACCAGTGCTCACCTTGGTGGTAGTGTGATCTGCCCAAAGGGCGTAAGTGAGGAGAGTGTGCCATTGACGAGTCTTATCTTCAATGAGCCTCTTGATAATTATAACCAGATTCTTATTGGTAATCTTGACCTGCCCATTACCTTGGGGATAATAAGCTAATGAGGTAAAATGTTTAACCCCCAATTTAGCTAAAAATTAGGTCAGCTTAGAAGAAATAAAATCAGGACCATTGTCTGTAATAATTTCCAAAGGAAGACCAAATCTAGAAAAAATATTAGTCTCAAGGAAAGAAATCACCTTCTAATCCTGGATATGCTTAAGCAGGAAAGCTTCAGTCCATTTCGTAAAATAGTTTGTAGCTGTCAAGATAAAAACTTGCTCGGTTGAAGATGGAGGATTAATAGGACCAATAAAGTCCAAACCCCATTTTGAAAAAGGAAAGTTGGGGAGGACAGATTGCAAAGGCATAGCAAAAAGACGTTCTTTCCCAACAATATTTTGTCATTTGTCACAAGATCTTGAAAAAATATAAGAATCATGAAAGATTGAAGGTCAATAGTACCCTTTCTTGATGATCTTAAAAGAAATAGTTTTAGCATAAAAGTGACCTCCTACATGAATAACATAATTTGAAGAACCATGAGTCTCTTGTAACAATTTTTGTGCTTCCTCATTTTTCACACAATGAAGTAACATACCATCGGCAGATCTCCTAAACAAGAAGTCTCCTATAATGACGTATCTAGAAGATTCGAGACAAAGCCTTCTTCTTTGATGGGAATCTAAGTTATCTGGACATCTTTGATTTTGCAAGTAATAAACCAGATCTTTATACCAAGGATGTTCAGATACTGGAAGGATTTGATTGTCAATATAAAATAGTGTTGATATAGAGCTATCTTGTTCATCGATTTCTTCACTTGTTTTAGCATGATGAGCTAAGTGAAGGGCTAAGTCATGTCCCTTGATAGTATTAGAAGTAATAATGGTAAGATCATGCTCTTGGATCTTGGCAAGCCAGTGTGCAAGCTTCCCTGAAAGATAAGTCCGTGAGAGTAAAAACTTGACAGCATGTAAAGGGACTTTTACCAGCGTATTCTTACCTAAGATGAAGTGGCAAAAATTTTCAACAGCTTTAACAAGAGAGAAAGCATGATTTTCAATTAAAGAATATTTAAACTCATCATCTAAAAAACTTTGAATCATGTAAGCCATTGGTTTTTCATTAACTTGTTCATCACGTTGCATGAGGATAGCAGAAACTGCTTCCTCTGTGGCATTAGTGTATATCATAAATTATTTCTCAAAATTCGACTTCGCCAAAACTGGTCTGGAACTAATTGCCTTCTTGATCCATATGAAAGCATTTTCGACATCATCTATCCAAGAAAAGGAGTGATCTTGTTTAAGAAGATTATGAATTGGCTTGACCATTACAGCAAAATTAGGAACAAACCTACTGACAAAGTTGATAACACCCATAAAGGCTTGAACCTCCTTTTTGGAAGTAGGAGCAGGAAGATTTAGGATAGCAGCAATCCTTTCAGGATCTATGCTTATTCCTGAATCAGAAGCAATGTGCCCAAGGAGCTTGCCCTTGGTAATGCCAAAAAATAGACTTAGAAGGATTTAAAGAAATGTCGAATTTCCTGCATTGCATGAGAATCTTTCTAAGATGACTGAAATGATCCGATCGGTTTTTAGAATACACAGTTAAGTCATCAAGATAAATCTGAATAATTTTGCCAATCAAATTGTCAAAATCTATTTGCATATCTCTTTCAAAAGTGGCACCTGCATTAGATAAGCCAAAAGGCATATGTTCATAATCGAAAGTGCCCTAACGTGTAATAAAAGTGGTTTTAAATTTATCTGTCCTTTTTACCTTGATTTGATTGTAACCAAAAAAATCATCAAGTAAGGACATCCTCTGTGACCCTGCAACTTGTTGCAAAATCATTTCCATATTAGGGAGAGGAAAATAGTCTTTAATACTGGCTCTATTCAATGCACAAAAATCAATGCATAATCTAATCTGACTAGTTGCCTTCCAAACCGGAACCAAATTAGAAACCCACTCAAAATACTTAACAGAGAAAATAATCCCAGCCTTCAAGAGTTTTTCTAACTCCTTTCGAATAGTTTCTTCCAGTGCAGGGTTAATGGGTCTTTGTTTTTGCCTAACCGGTTTTATGCCCTCCTTGATAGGAATGGCATGTTGTATAAGAGCACGACCAAAACCACAAAGATCCTCATAAGACCAAGAAAAAACATCTTGAAATTCACCAAGAAACTCAGTGAACTTCAATTTTTCTTCATCAGAACATTGGGCACTTATTTTAACATTCTTTGGACACTCGGGTGTTCCAATGTTCAAGGAAATGGTTTCACCCACTTTCCTTTTCGAATCCTCTTATTTATGTTTTTCTTTGTTGCCTACATCACTCGATGAAAATGAACTTTCTAGAGGAGTCAAGCCCTTCGAATTTTTTTTATCTTCCATTGATATAATTTCCTTATACTTATAAGGTTCATTTTGA
The DNA here is from genome assembly GCA_009831015.1 of Picea engelmannii. Lineage (NCBI taxonomy): Eukaryota > Viridiplantae > Streptophyta > Pinopsida > Pinales > Pinaceae > Picea > Picea engelmannii. The sequence continues at coordinate 318,360 of ML803185.1, read as the reverse complement.
ATGAAAGCACATATGCTCTCATCACTAGGGAAGACCTGTCATGATTCTACATTGTGTGGGATATGTGGATGATACAAATATTGAAAGGTGCAATCAGTTCTTTGTGGTATAAGTTGTCGAGTCGGAGAGGCTACAAAAATAGTTAACATGCCATCCATTGAGTTTAATTCACTTTTAACATGAGTGATGTTGAAAGATAGCAAGTTTGAGATAAGTGCCCAAACAGTTTGGGTGTAACGTTTCATTAAATTTTTTCTAGGAGAATATATCTTACGTACAAGGTTTACAACAAGTTTGAAATCCCCAAAAAATTTAAGGTGACCACAACCTAAATTATAGGCATTTTCAATGCCTAGCAGTAACGCTTCAAATTTGGTGATGTTGTTAGTGCAAACAAACTCTAACCTATAGAAAAAAGTTGTGAATTTTACCCACAGGAGAGTACAAGATAATACCAGCTATGTTTCCTTCATTGGAGCACGAACCATCAAAGTGCATATGCCACATCCCATCTTCTATGTCGATTTGTTCCAAGGTAGTGTTGTCCTCATCTACAAAGATGGAATACACTCTTAGGTCCTCCTTGATATAATTTACATTGGGTTGTGGAATGCTTTCTATGTAAGGTGATATTCTTCCCTCCCTTAGGACTGTAATGTTTTTACCGTTTCGAGGAATGGATAAGTGTGTCTCGTCGAGTGAGAGGTATCCACCCGTCAGAGCTTGCCAATCTCTTCCTAAGATGATCAAGGAATTACTCATTGGCATATTGATTACCTGAATATTAAGGGTTGTCCTTATTTCAAGATGCGTGCACAAAACCAAGATCACATCCTTGATTTCACCTATGGTCGATTGTTGTAAACTATTATAAGAGAGCATGCTTCTAGCGTTTTCATTTGTACAAGACAAGTCTAGCTCTTCCATAATAATATTCTACGTTACACTTGGGCCTGAAGTGTCGTCAATGAGACAACAATGTGTTATTTTGTCCATAATCTTTACAACAAAAAAATGGGGGATTTTCTACAAGGTGTCTAAAGTTATGTACACCTACTTTATTTATAGTTGAATCCTCTTCATCTACCTCTTCAAAGAGGTTGGCTACAATGGAAGCTTTTCCTTCCATAAAAATTTTCAGATGCTTTTGTTGCTCAGGGATGACAACCATGTCCAGGAGGGTAGCGTCAGCTTTAATATTGGCCAATTGATTAAGAATGTTGTATTTGGAAAAGGGAAAAGAGGAGGTAGTTCTTTCACTATTAGGAGCTTTAGAAACCTGAACAATAGCAGCTGGTGAAGATGAGCTTGGATAGAAGAAGTGGGAGGAGGATCATATTTACCTTTCGGAGCATAGGATTTATTCCCAGTATTTATGATCATAACATCCTCTGGCTCTGCAAAATATAGAACAACTATAGTAGTTTCAAGCCTTTTACCAAAGATTTTATCTCTGACACTCTTCTTTACCTCACACGTACTTTCCTCATGGTGTTCCTCGCAAAAGTTACACCAACTACAAGGCATGATAACTTTAGGTTGAAAGTTATTTTCGTTAGGATTCTTAAAGGGTGGTGAAGAAGAAGATGAGGCCCGAGGGGTAAATGAGGATACATTTCATTTCCACTCATATGCTATCATTTGATTATTTATGTCTTGTACAAGATGTAATATGACGAACATGTCTGTCTATTTAACTGAGTCTCCCTTGGGAAGACCTATCCTTTCGAGTTGTTCTTCCTACTCTAAACAAGTATGCAAACCGGAACCAAGGTTATCAATGTATTTTTCCTCAAGCCTATGATGGTAGGGGGAAGGTAGATCATTATGGTAATGCATAAAAGCATTTTGGTTCTGAGGGCAAATAAGTTCAGGAATTTGGTTATACAATTTGGTGAAACGCAAGTTGAAAGACTTGATAGTCTCACCCTCTTTATAAGCAATGTTATTACACTCTCGTAACTGCTCGATTGGGCTCTTACATTGTCCATAGGTAGACTTGAACCAATAGACTAACTCCTCCCAAGTAGAAATGATCTTAGGAGGAAGGTCAAAGAAATCGATCCTTGCCTTACCCTCAAAGGAATTAACAAATAAGTGCATACAAGTGTCGTTGTCATTGGCTCCTATGTTGTGAAGGGCATTAGAAAATGCCACCAAGTGTTCATTAGTAGTGACTGTGTTATTCCCAAAAAAATTAGGGAGATGCTCTTTGAATTTGGGAAGGTGATGAGTGGCAGGTGCTAGGTTAAGAGGGGAGGAAACATGTCGCGGAGTAGTTGTAGCATCTTCTTCAAACTGAAAAATTCTATACTTTTTTATGACTTTGGCAGGGTTTGTAGTAGATTGGGCGGGGACTTGATGACTATACAAGCTTCCAATCACTGACGAGGTTGAATTTTGAGATGAAGAAGACCCTCCAGTGCCACCAGATCCACCACTAGATGCCATCTTTTGAATGATAGGTAGGGGAGAGAGAGACGAACTGGATGAATCGAACAAAGTTCTCCTTAGAGTACTTTGTTGGGCTGAAAAAACAACATTTCTTCTTCCTATTTCAGCAATAGGGTTGATCTCAAGTGATAAACCTCTTCTTCTCCTAGAGATGTGAGGGTTTAAGAACATGAAATGAAGATCAAAAATTTAGGAAAAAGAAGGCTATGGTTGATTCCTAGGTTGTCTTTGCCTAGCTTCCCAACGTTCTCGGACACTTATGTTTTGTTCAATCACTGCCCATGAGCGTTCAATCTCAACCCTAGTATTAGCGGTCTCTAAGATGGTATTAAACAAGGTTAAAGCAATGTTGGTATGATCTTTTAGACTAGGCTCAATATTGGGCTGCCTTGCAACAGGTACAGTCATGAAGAAAAGAGATAGTCAAAGGATAAAAAGTAGAAATATAAATATATTCAATGATAATCAAGCATACAATCAACCAGAGAGATATGGAAAATCTCCCTAGTATGATCGCCAAATAAATGTTGAGGAAAATATATGAATTTATCTTACTCAAGCATTTTTTAATCTTGCTTGGCTAAGGCAAGATAGTCAGGAATATCACTCTATGTTTATAGCCTCAAAATGTATTTCTTAATGCACAAGTATTAATTACAAGGGCTTAGGCTTGTTTTTTAAATAAAAATATTGTTGCAAAATATGGCATTTTTATGTAATTTTCTGAATATAACAGATTGCAGAAAGTAAATGTGGAGATCAAAAGCAAAATACCAAGTCACAGATTAACACAAATGAGACAGAAAGCAATCGCTTTATTTCATTCCAATAAATCAAAAGTATCCTTCTCTTACAAAAATCCATGTGGGGGCATGGACCAAGGTCAAACTTAGAAATCCCTGATGAAAACCATACAAACGGACTCTGAAAAGAAGTAAAAACTGAACTTTAAAATATGGATCAGCTTGCCACAGATTGTTTCCCACTTGACTCTACACAATATCCTTTATTAGTCATGAAACTCAATTCATAAATAGACAATTCTACACAGACTATCAAAGATAGATCGACACCTCTGAAACAAGCATCTGAATGATATAATTCAACTTTGAACCTTGTTGTCTACAATAGGACCCTATTGTCAAAAAGAGAATTAGGTCTAATGAATTAAAATTGAATTATCTCAATAAAACTCAAGATCAAACCTTAGTATGCTTTCTCCTTCTATTCTCTCCTTGTTCTTCCTTCTCATTTGGCTTTTATACATTCCAAATTAGTTGAAGTAGTTCAAATACCTCATTTAGTTAAGTTAACTAAAAATTAACTAATCTTTAGTTTAGTGGGAAGTAATAATAATAATAATAATAATTAAGGGTCTCTTTTTAAATAATAACTAAGTAGGTGGGACCCCTTGTGACTCCCTTTATTTCTTAACAAAAATAAACATAACTAGACAACCAATTAACACATTCCTCCTTCTGGCTCCCATAATTATTTCCACAATTTGAAATTTAAATATCAGAAATATTTCAAATTATATACAAAACATGTAAATATCCACAATATCCCAAAAAATAGTTTGTTGTCCAAAACTTTTTGCAATCCAGTATCCTCAATAAATCAATTATAAAAACATAATCAAAATCCATATTTGCCACTTTGAGAGGAAATTCTTCCTTTGTCATTGTTGTCCCCTTTAGACTTCCCAGAAATAGCCTTAGGTTGGGTGGAACCTTGAGGCTTGATCTCACTAAGTACATGGGATCAGTTGTCCCTCAAGTGCATATGGGAAGACACTGACTTGGCTGAGTCACTTGAAGGGGAGGAGGGAGAAGCAGGAGCTTTACCTTTTTCATGCGCATGGTGAGCCTCAGTTTTGAGTCGTTTGCTTGCATGGGAGGACTGTACAGGTGAGTGTCCAGGAGCAATTTGAACATTTGGGTTTAAGGGTGGAGGAGTAGGAGGTAATGACAAGCTTGGCCAGCCACGATGGTGGGAGACTGTTGGGTGAACAATCTCCCACCATCCATCATTCTCGAGAACTTCAGATTGCAAAGATACATGGGGAGGCACAAGGATACCATGAACATTTTGGGGCTAGAAGGGAGGCCTCTCTAGTCTAGGCTAGACTATCCCTTTCCCAATCCAATTGAAAAACCCATCTTGAAAAAGCTGGCTCAACTCCTAAGGATCGGCATCGAAATGTATTGAGAATCTGGGCCTTCTAGGCCCTCTGTTCTAGTTTCCTCTACCCCTATTGTTTTGGCCATGACTTCCTTTGTTGAAGAATCTCATATTGTATGTAGGAATTATTAGCAACTAACCCTTAACAGACCATACATGACATTCTCTTAATATGAGACAAAGTTTGGCTCAGAAATTAACATAAGACCCGTGCAATCCAATCCATAAAATTTATTAATAATGGTCAAATGAGCAGGGGTGAAATAGAGTTCATGGGATATCTAGGGGGGATTGTAATAAGCGAAAACGTGATATCATGACAGGGAGTAAGAACACGATTAGTTCATAAAATAAATTAAATCAACCAACAATCATAACTCTGTTTCAAATTCAATCTAGAAAGCATCCACTTCCAAGGAAAAAAAACATTTAATTGTTCCTCAATTTCATACAGATTGCTCGTTGTCTTCAATAAAATAGTTTAATTTCCCAGAATTCTTCAATTTATAACAATCTGTGTATTCTATATACTCAATATCCAAACATTTCCAATTCCACAGTAACAATATAACCATTTGAACCATAGTACTGTCTTCTCTAATGTTTATTTCTTTTTTAAACAATCATAATATGCACAGTGACTCCCATTATATATATCCAATATTCATTCTTGGTAATCAAACAATAATATACCCAGGATTAACAATCAACATTCAAATGTCACCAAACAAAAATCAGGCCCGATTTAATCACCCACATGCCCTTTTTTAAATCTGTACAGAATCGAGAGCATGTTCGATGAACCAATCATACACACATTTCTTCAACCAAATAATCATTGATGCCAATATTAATTCGACAATAGTACTTAACCAAAAACATGTAGCTCTGAACCTGAGATCCACATTCATCAACATATACAAACTTCCTTCCAAAAGAAACACTTGATAAGAGACAGAGCCATAAGATTCATTAAGAGAACATAACCATATCGACAAACAAGTGTCTCTTTAAAACTCGACAGGTCCAAGATCATGTCAGGTTAAACAATTGCTCACACAGGTTCCTTTGAAACTTTAAATAGAATCATGATCGTGCTAGGATTTAGCACATCAATGAGTGGAGAAGCCATATTCAACCAAATGGAAAACTCTCGAGTTGTAGGTAACCCATACAAATTAATCACAGCAAGGAAACACAGAGACTCGATCAAGAAAGGTCTTGAAATTAGAGAGCTCGTGCCCTTTATAATTACCACAATCATTAAACCGGTAAACCAAAATCTTGACAGAACCCAAAAGGTGCTCGAGGAGAATAGAAGCAAGTCCGACTCAATAGAACCAAGTCAGGTTCTTTATAATTTTATTGCAAAGAGGTTCGAAGTCTTCTTAATCCTTGAAAACACGGAGAGCTCATAATATTTTTACCTCCTAAAAAAATTTACCGCCGAGAAGCAACCATAGGTAAACAAATATAATCTTGGAAGAACAGGGAATCGTGCTCCTTTGAAAACACCATAATCTTTCAATTTATAACCCCACCATCTGAACAGATCCATAAAGAGAATGTTCGAGTAGAAATAAGACAATTCAAGCTTAACAACCTGGGCACACACAAATGCCTCTTAAAATTTTATTACAGAGAGGAAACGAGGGTTGGTGTAATAATGAATAATCCTCGAAACACAGAGAGATTGTGTCTTTTCCCAACACCGAGGAGGTCTATAACCCTTGAAATACAATTGAAAGTGAGCCTCACAAACATAACAGTCGACCATTAAAACAAATATGAGAGGAGTGGGTGTTAAAAACTTTTGTGAAAAGAATGACAAAGCACAACCCGTGGTCACTCAATGCATACACAGGCCTCCATTTAACATTCCAGGCAAAAACAAGATTGGACTATGGAATTCCTTTGCTGAAATAACAGTAAAGAACAAGCCATACAACCAACAACTCAAGCTCAGCTAAAAAAGAACCACACCATTGTCGGCAGTTGCATTGCAACTTGGATAATGAATGACAACAATTTGAGACGGAAAAGGGTTGACCACAACTAAAACCCAGACTGGTGGTAAAACCCCATGCGAATAAACCTCAAGATTTGTTGCACTATTGGCATTATTTCACAGAGAACCAAAATAACCCCCAAGTTGACCACCCTTTTCTTTTAAACTAATAACCGATGCGCAGACATTACAAGCAATAACACCCATTCCTTTCCTTCAAAATGCCAACATTCCACGGTAATCACAGAGAACACCATAACACGGCATTGAATACCCAGTCGAAAACTCAAGAAATACACAGAACCCATGCAATCTTGAGCCACCATTTGATTCATAATATAGAGAGTCCATCATGGATGGAAATCAAAGAGTCATACCTATGAAAATCACTTCAATGACGAGTTGGTTTGAGTTTTCCCCTTCCAAAACCTGAAATCAAAGAGCTTCCACAACCAACAGAGAAAAATGAAACTATGCTAGGGTGACGGGCTCAAGGGAGGTTTGGAGTGACGTGAAGTAAATGCACGTCGCTTCATCACCCGACCCTATTCAATTCTACGTACTAGCCAATCCATCAACCATTAAATTCAACCATATAACCATTGCATGAATTCAATGTCATATCCATCGTAAAGATTTAATGCCATATCCATTGCATAGTGCGCCACCCGGAACATATCATAACTTCAATAACAATCATATGTTAACATTACTATATGTGCTTCCCTATAATCCTTTAAACAAAATTGCATGATCCTTTAACCCAACACATCGTATAACAACTAGGTCCACCATTTCACATTTGTCACTATTACATATACATTAAAGGTTTACATGTAACCCTTTTTCCATAGCTTTAGGATTTATTTAAAGTTTTTCCTTTTTGTTTTGAGCTAGCTCCCATTTTATTATCTTTTGCATTAATCATATATGGATTATTAATCAATGTTATAATCATAACATAGCACTTGTAAACAAATCATCCTCATATTCATAGCACTGCCTTGTATTGCAACGGAATATCAACATCATTTAGCAACAATGCATCAACCAACCATGTTGTCATAACAAATGAAACCAAGACTGCATCATCAATTGTATAGGACTGTGTAGGCAACA